>JAZGTJ010006105.1:0-25793 GCA_036877575.1 Botia almorhae | reverse complement strand
TGTGACATATTCTCTTCTATTCTATATATAAAATAAATTTAAAAAAAGGTATTAATCCTGTTTTGATCAGAAGATCGGGTCTATAGGTACAGTGCCCTCATAGAGTGAACTCCCTCGTCTTCACCTTGGCTTTATCTTGGCTTTCTTGAAAGCAAGACTCAGTTTGCAGAAGCAATGGACAGAACTGACACTAACACATTCCCACATGCTTTTAACACGTGAACAATTAATGCAACACGACAGCTGATCACTTACAAACAGTTGTGATCCTCTTGGCCCAATACTTCATCATTATATAGAGGGACAACTCTGCTGTTCTTGGTTAAACATCTATGTGTTGAAACGTCTATTAACAAAGTGTGCCAGCCCATACTTGTGCCTAATATTCATCTTTTAATCATAAAAGATTTGTTGACTCCGCAGGAAACTGAATTGTTTTCTTAAGGTGGGCGATGTAGTTATTCATTTTAAAACAAGTCAACTCAAATGTAAACAATGACATCATGATAAGAAGTATTTAAACTACAGTTAAGCTACAGTGGCAGTGGCGCATTGGGCTGCTGTTATTTAAATAGAGCTCTTCAGTGTACAGTGAATTGAAGGGGCAATCATTCTGGTTGACAAATTTAAGGGCTCAAGTGTATGACATATTTAATTTGACTTCATCAGTCAGTGTCAGTAGCAGAATTCTGTGATCAGTGAATAAATGCATAGATCAACAGCAGCGCACCAATCACTGGACAATACTTTTGCTTTGAGTGTGAGGGGAACATCAGCATTTAATTACTCCTCTTTTGTTTGTAAAACCGTACACATTTACACAGATCATTACATTAATGCCCTGATGCAGATCCACAGAATACATTAATTAAATAGACAAACTGGTATAATCAGACATTCAGATTGAGACACATGCGATTAAGTTGATTAAGCATTTGACATAAAAATTACTCTGCGTTTATACGGTTCAAAAACACGCCATTGCGTCTAAAGACCTGTGAATTTATAAAAGTACGTTTCTGATCTTGTGTTATGACCAGAAAGATTGTCGTTTAATGTGAGCGGTATGGTAACTGTAGCTGTCTGACTCTTTTGTACAGTCCTTCAGACTGGTCATCAGCTTGCTTATTCAAGCTGCTTGTCAATTATGTTAATTTAAGCTGCTAATTGACTCATTAAAGCTGTGCGCACTTGGATTGGAAGGTGAACACATGGGCTTTATGTTTGCCAGGGGATGCCTTAATTATTGACAGCTTTTCCATCCTGTCTGTGATAAGACACAGACGGGGAACGAGGGAGAATGGTCATCAAGTAAAGCCATTTGTATCAAACATTGGTCAGAAGTCCCCGTGTCTATATTTGTGCTTGAGTGTGTGTAAGGTGCCCAGTGTGCACAGCCTGTAATGATGTAGCATGAGTCATGCGAGCTGCCTGCCGGGGAGGTGCAGGGGGATGGATGAACAGGAGGAGAGATGGAGAACAGGAAGGATGGACAGATCTAATGATGATGTGGAATGATTTACAGGAGCACAGCTGGTGAAAGAAAGAGAAGGTGAGATATGGAGAGAACACAAGGTGAAATATGAAAGAAGCAGAAGCAGTGGGGAGGTCACCTCCGCTACAGATTGCATTAGATTGCATTAGATGTTTATGTCTCATTTAATGCATCTTGCCTTTATCTGTACTGTGTCTTTTCCCAAGACTTTTATATATAAAAAATGGAATAACAATTTTGTATTGTACAAAATGATTGTGCTTTTTGATTTTTTTTGTACACTGTGTAAGATTTTTGTATTGAAGTATTTAAAAGTCACTTGCACAGTGTTGTATACTTTTGTTAAATTGTTTACTTACATTATCAGAAATGTTTCCAAGTATTTGTAAATCCAAAGAAATTCGGCATTTTAAATCGCACGTCCATTGTCACCTGTCAATGACGTAATATCCCAGGTTTCCACTTAGTTTATTAATAACTGTGGTTTATTTTATTTTGATAAAGCAGAGCCAACTCAGGTTGCTGTTTCATAAACTAAATACTAGGGCTCTGTCTGGTTGTGCTTTTACAGTAAGCTCTTAACTTTAAACAGTCGCAATAAGGTGTTTAGCCCATTATTAACATGAAGACACTGAATTTTGCTGAACATCTTTTGCTGTTACCAGAAGAAAAGTTTAAATTGCAGAAGCTGGAACCGGCGTTAATCGTGTGCTGCTTCGGGTCAAAACAAAATATGTGGGACATCATGTGAAAAGAGCCTATAGAAATTTCCAGAACTATTGTGTAACAAAAAAGTGAATGAGAGAGAAGTAAACACGCACATGAGGAGAGATAGATGCTGGTCGCTCTCGTTGTCAAGCATTCTGGGATTACATTCTCCATGAAGGACAGTATAATAGCAAACAAAGATTCATATAATCTAGCACAATTATACAGCCTCTCGTTTCAGAACAGTATTTGTGTTGGAAGTATCGCTCATGGGGCCTTAAAATTCTGCAGGCAACATAGTTTTGAAACAGAGCCCATGGAGGAATGGTAGGTGATGACATGAGATAAATTATGCAAGCGCTCTAGTTTACTACAAACTGAAAGTGTTTTTGTGTCATGTTTCATATATCAAAAAAGATTTTATATTCAAATGTATGGCAAAACAAAGTCAGTTCCAATGCAAAACAAAATGGCGGAAGAAAATGTTTATGAAGAAAATGTTGGTGATGTTCGCTCGCTCGCTGCCACAGGGTTAGGGCACTATAGGTCTCTATAAACAGGTAGTCAAGAGCCCAGCATAGTACTGTTTAAGGGCTTGGCTCTTTTGGAGCATTTGTTTCGGAACCTGTCCCATTTTTACCTCGGTTCTTTTAGGCATATATGCACATGGCACAATTCCATTTGTGTCATTCCATACTTTTGAGTTAGTGATCCAAAACTTTTGACAGATAGCATACACTTACCTCTGTTTCATTCCTGTTGTTTACATTTGCACCCAAACTATGTCTGGATACATTCTTTTTTGACTTCATTTCCAAGAAAGCGTTAAAAAAACTGCTTTGTCTGCACACCGAACCACATTGTCTGGTTCCAAAGCGCCTGTGCTGTGGATGAGATTTTAATGAAGTGTCAGAGTGTGTGTGTGTGGAACACATGAGAGACCGAGCCATATCATGCTAAATCACAGCTCGATACATTTCTCTCTTAAATAATAGAGTAATGCCATGTCTCTGTGGAACAGCCCTTTCTTTGATATGGACATGTGGTGACTGTAGCTGCCTGAGGGATAGAGGTGGGCTACAGGAAGTGAGAAAAACAGACACCCTCAGACTAGATTCAGACAGTCTGTCACTTTTGATGAAGGAAGGATTCGACAAGGCAGTTTTATGGCTGCTTCGTATCTGTAAACAAATGTGTTTACACACATATACAAATAATTTCACTTTTGCTGCAGGTTTTGTTTGTACTGAGAGTGGAATCATTCATTGAACAGTGACACAAAGGGCTCTGGCTGATGTAAACATCAGAAAGCTGTGGTCTGCTTTGCTCTCAGGAGTTGAGGTTTGCACCTTTCTCCTGCAGGGATGAAAATAGCTCTCTGATACCTTGTTGCTACAAACACAGTGCTAAATCTGACTCGGGTTCAAGCAAATCTAAAGACAAGTCATACCACAATGCTGGGGTGTTACGGCTGGTTTCCCAGGTGTTGCTATGTGGTTGCTTGGGCCTTCTGGGGGTTGTTAGGATTTACCACTGGCCCAGGTCATGGGATGGGTTACCTGGCACAGTGATGCTGGCCTGTCACTGTTATAACTGAATAGAAGGACTAAACAAAATGTCTCCCATAATCAGGGAAGCTGTCTACAGTCAAAGCATCTGATGCAGCGCATTGCAACATGCATTTGGTCGACGCATCTATTTTTGCATTAGAAAGGTACTCATTTACATTCACGCATTCAGCAGGTGTTTTTAAGTGTACATGCTGTCAGTATTTGTGCTTCCTGGTAATCAAAAACAATGTTTGCAATGCTGTGCCAGGTGAGCTACAGGAACACACTAGCCTCTTTATTAGCTAACAGCTAAAATCCAAATTAAATGAATCTATTTATCATTTATTTTAACTTACTTTACATGTTTGTTGAAACGTTCTCAAAACAAGGAGCTGTAAGATTGTAATGGAGCATGTTTGTTTGTGTGCAGCACGGCTAATATCTGTACCTGCATCTGTGTCTGTAGGCATCTCAAAATGATTTCTGTCTGTATTCAGATACAAGCGGAATTGGGCAGGGCCTAAATCAGGAGTTCATCAAATTACATCAGAAACTTATTTTACGTGTAGTTCTGTTCCCTGGATAGCTTTAACGTGACAAATATGACTTGTTGACTCATGATTCAAAATTAAACATTCTATTATAATTATGACATTTATTTTTAATTGAAACAATCATACTTTTTGTAAAAATGTAAAAAATAAAATCCCAGATGAACTCCGTGTACAGAGTTGTCAGGACAACCGTCCACAATCTCAAAACAGATAAATAAAATAGCTGATTAGAGTATAAATGTGGATTTTACTCTCAGATACAGCTACTCAAATGCTCTGTGTACAGTGTGCGTAACATACATGTTACAGACGCAACAATGATCACATGAGTGCAGCTGTAATCGTTTTCGCCATTGATGAATCAGTTATTTTTCTCCTCTGCATATCGTCTGCAGTGTTTTCAGTGCTTAGCAATAGTTCATGGAATAACTCTCTGATTTCTGCGAGACATACAGAGACAGCAGCCCAGCTATTTGATTACACTCATTGTCTAAACAAACTCATTATTGTGTAGTGATTTTGGAGGTTTATATATAATATTGTGCTATCCCCTGGCTCATCTGTTATCCAGCTAATCTGAGGGACTGCCGTAGAGTTTTCCTATTATTAAGCAGAATTCATTATGTTTTGAAGCTAAGGTAATCAACTAAGGTAATTGGCTTACATCCCTAGTGGGCAGGTTATGTAGTAACATGAATTCAGTGTAACCAAGGGCTGGATTTGAGAGAGCTCCACAGATCACTTGTCAATTTCTATGTTTTCTATGAGTCTAGGTAGGTCCCCTCATTTCCCACCAATTTGTACCCAATCACTGCATTGTACAGAAGATGTTAAGGCCCTACCAATCTGTTGTGGGCTGTCAATCCCTATTCCTGGATGCAAGTCTTCAGGGATCCAGGAATAGGGATTAACAGCCCCCAATATGAATGACAAGCTTGACATGCAAAACCAGGAGCCGCACAGCAGCTGTAAGACATAAGAATGGAGTTTGGCTGAAGGTTCTACCACTGAATCTTACCAGCACACTCTTACAAGGAAATATATCTCTAGAAACATTATCATCATTCTGAAAAATTCTACATTTTATATTCTGCATGGAATAGTTTGTTATCTGTTTAATCAGAAAAAAATATAACTTGCAAATCTGCTCAGAAAGAAGTCAGACTCAAACTGTCTGAAAGAATGATGATGAATGAGCCGTCAATCACTGACTACAAACCCAATGGATTTCTCTCCAGCTCCTGGTGACCTTGACAACCTCCCATTAACTGTCTGTTTGCTCATAGTCAGGACTGGAAATAATGGTGTGTGCTATATTGAGAAAACATGCGTCTTCACCACACGATTGAGCGGCACAGACTCGCTGCCGTATCCTTGCGTGCACTCCGCTTTAGAAATAGATGTTGTTAGTTTTTCTGAAGAAAAATGTCCACTAGCACTGCACTGTTATGATAAACAATGTCAGTACACAGATACCTGTAATTACCTTCCACTGTTGCCATCAGCGCAAATGAAAAGACGTTTTTTTTGGTTAATTGCAACATCTCCCAAACAATTTGGGAACAGGCCTGTGCTCTGTGATATCGACAGCCAAACAATCGCAGGCTTGTGAAATGTGATTATTGCCTCTAATTCTCCTGATTAAAGCCTGTGATGTGTGAAAAACTGTGATGACGCGGAACAAAAGAATAAACAGATTCACGTCACATTCAGAAGCTGTAAAAAGTGCAAGACGTTCAGATAACAACAAGCTCTGTGAACCGCCAGTACTGAAAGAGTAATTAAGGACTAATTAACTTAAATTGTTCTTGGTGTTTCTTCTCTCATCTCTGATAGATAAGAAACAGATTTTCTTGGCCAGCTGCCCATTTATATGTTTAAAACCAAATGTAACTATTTCCTGCCTGGTCGTCGTCTAATTATCTGAAGCAAACATGAGTGAGCTGTAGAGATAACCAAACATGTCAACAAGGCTTCTTTTTACTTGAAATAAGATTAACAATAAAAAATAGACATCTATGAATGAACATGTATTAATTGCCATTGCATGTGACCAGCTGCAATGCAGTGCACAGGATTGTGGCATCAAATACACCTTCAAAAATGAACAATGCGCAGCCATTTTAGTGGACAGGATGTGAAACACTTTTAATCTGGAATGTTTGGTGATTTCCTACTTCTGTATACTGCCTGAGGGAAAACAATTCTTTAGCTATCAGAAACAACCGATGTCTGGCCAAAGCAGCAACCACTCATCACCTGGCACGGTGATGCGAGTGGCTGCAGCATGCGGCGCGAGTGGCAGCAGCATGCAGTGCAGCTGCATCTAAGCAACAGAAACTGGGACGGCAGGTAAATAGTGCACTGAGCCAAACACGAAGAGGTTTCTGCATGAAAGCTCAGACTAAGGCAGAAGATTTGGGAGGAAGAACAATGCTGCAGTGGTTTCCAGACCATCTCTTATAGTGTCCTCGAGTGTCCCAAAGCCTGCATGTGAACTGCAGAAATCTGGGACTGCATCTGAAGATGGCAGCTCATGGGTGATATGCATTTAATTTCACAGAGTTTAAGTAAAACAAAAGAAATTAAGAAGCTGGTGGGTCGCTAAGCTGCAAATATTCATTTTCATCTGTGATGTATTCCATGGTCAATATGGAAATGCTGTATTCAAGGTGATATGTAATGGTAAAATCTACCTGGATTCATTGTACAACTGCTATTTATTATGCACTGCGCTACCATGCCAAACAAATCCACGCTAGCAACCGTACAATACTTTGTATAAGTACTCAGTAATGAGCCCTTGCATAACCTTCCAAATGACAAGAAATCATCACAATGAGCAAGTTCTCGTTCATGTTTTATGTAAAATTCTACAAGCCCCTGATCTTGAAACGCACACATTTTAACTTGGCTGAAATGAATAAATCTTATATTGCTAGCATAAGAGAGTGCTAGCACTGCTAAACAGCCCTGTTTGATCACACAGTTTTCTACCTATTTGTGGAATAAGAACAATACACTGTGACACTTCATATTAGGTGTCTTTAAATACTGTGTACTTATATAAGAGAAAAGCATGTGATACACACACACACTTACTGTGCACAGACATATGTTGCTCTATGTGGGTTTAGGGTTAGACACTTTAAAATATATACCACCTCAGTGCTGTATGCACACACACAAACTGGAACCACAAACTTGGCTTTATTTGAGACGTGTGGCATTTTGAGGAGGATTGCTGTATGACATAGTGGTTTATTTTACATGCTGTTTTCACAATACACTAGTTTATGCGTTTAACTTTAAAATATACAACGTTTCTTAGAGGAGTATTTCCTCGCATGGTGGCGCACACATCAGCTGTAGTGCCTTTATGCTCCACCAGAGGGCACTCCCCACATCTTCTGGCTGTCATCTCACACTGCATTCCCCAGAATCCTTTGCCTGGTCCCATCATCTCTAACTGCGTTCAGCTGTGCATGATTAACCTGTTTCACTCACCCTATATAGCCACATATCGTTGTAGCCGGTCTTTATGAAGTCTTATTAGTTGTAACGCTGCACTTCTGAGTGGTCGCTCTTTTTGTCCTTGTGTTTTGACCATTGTTTGTGTTTTCTGGATTGCTCTTAGTTTTCCCCTTGGACCTTGTATCATGCTTGGCCTGATTACCTATTCTGGGCCTGTTTTTGGATTATGACCTTGGCTTGTGTTTATTTTACTTTTTGGGGAAATTTACTTGAAAACAAAGAGCAAAAGCTTGTCTGATAATATGGCAGATAGCAACAGTTGCTAGGGATTTATTAGTAATGTCTGTTAACACTCAATGAGTTGACAGCAAAAGAAGTAAAATGATGGAGTTTAAGGGGATTTGTGTCATTTTCAATTCTTTTATTCCTACAATACGCCTGTATTATTCGCACACGCGTACACCTACCTTAATTATGTGATTTCAAGCATTCTAGATGTACTCAAATTGACTGACTGGTTTCCTCCAAACAGGATACGTTTGGTTTCACAGCTTTTACTACATAAGCAATTATCCTAATTCTTCTTCTTTGGTATATACTAGACCAATATTACATCCAAGTAACTGTCAACTTGCTGACACACACACACACACACTGTGTGTGACAGTCAGTGTTGTTGCTGAGAGCCCACGCTAGCATTAGCTGTAATGAAACTGCAGCTATCTTCACCTCAGCTGTGAGGTAGTGCGGATGCGCAGTAATTAACTTAGTGCCATTTCTGTGCGGTGAGGACAGAAGAAATAAAGGTCTTTAAAGAAGCTAACAAAAAAAAACTACCTGCCTTGATTTCGAGAAGATAAACACGTGCAGAACAATCCTGTCCTCGTTGTTCCAAACAACATTGATTTCTGTGTGGAACACAAACAGGGATGTTTAACAGAATACTGAAGATATTTTTGTGGACTACTTTTATAGATCAGTGGTACATTTTCTGTGTGTTTTAAAGCTTGTGTGTATCATCCTTATTGACTTTCATTGCATGAGTAAAAGAAACATAGACAAAACTTTGTTTTTTTTGGTCCATGAAATGAAAAAAAGGAGGTCAGGTTTGGAACAACATTAGGGCAATGACAGAAACAATGACAGACTTTGTTTGAACTCTTAACAAACCCGACACATTTCCTCGAGTAGCGATGACAGCATCAAGACGTCCCGTACCGTTTCCTTTTCAGAAACAGTGAGTAACGTTGCTAAGAAGATCAGGAATTAGTGGTTCCCTTTCTGTCACTCACTTTGATGGTGTGTTGAGATAGTGACACTAAGCATTCGCTGTGGATAGATGATACAGTGACGATGGCATACATCAACTGCCAAGTTTTAGGGTACATCCACAGCTTGCCCATCATCTCCTTTACTGGAGTTGTCCCTTTCAGGTAAACCCTTGTATCTGAGTTCACGAATTGATGACCAGCATCAGATTGGATCCCTTATTAACCTTATCTGATGCTATTGGATTCCATCGTTGGTCCCACTGGTGGTCTTTACACTACCATATACTGTATTGTTGAAATAATACAGCTACTAATAATTACAATGGTATAATAATAGTAAAACTCTCAGCAGTCTTGGATGAATTAACAGTGATGGTCAAAGCAGAAAGCAGCTTTGCTCAAAAGAGGAGAGTTCTCTTTGTTGCTGCCTCCACTGCAGCACTCAGGTCCACTGGAGAATTAAATATATATATATTAAAGCAGCATGACACTGATTTTTAAGCAGTCCACATAGGATAAGAATATATGTTCTGAGCGACCATAATTATTATTTTTGGTGGAATTTATGAGCAGAACAGATAGAGATGCACACACAGCATCTCAAACTGGATTAGCGGCGATTGTGGGTGAAGCTTGTTGTGTGGATCAGGTCTTGCAGTTACTGGATTATAGAAGAACAATCTGTGAGATTTGACATCGAGTGATCGGTCACGTGACATTTATGAGTCAAACTCAACAAAACCGTCTTCTGAACTGACCGCCCGTAATGTAAAGGTGACAACATTCGGCCTGTGTACTTTTGGGGGCTCATGCACCAGCCCAGCAACTTCCCTTAAGCTCAATAAAAATGTTCTGCAGATCTGTCCATGTTTATTAGACCCCCTCGGTTGTCTGCCTCTGCTCATGAAGATATTAGATTCCAACCTCCACAGCAAATATTCTGCTCGAGGCGAACCTGGCCAAATGTGATTTATTTAGTCTTCACGGTTCTCAGCGGAGTTAAAGCTCTGAAAAGTAAGTATTTTTTAATGACTGGCTTCATGTGGAATGAATATGTGAGTGTAGTCGTCTTCAGAAGCAGGGGAGGAGTGACAAGAGCGGCAAAACAAGAAAAGCACAAATGCTTCTAATTTGCCTTCGACTTGATCACAATTAAGTGTCATTTACCCCAGACTTGACTTGACGTCTTGAGACGAGTCATTTCTTCTGCCGTCTTTAAACATCTTATTTGCCATTTACTGTGCGCAATGTTGACAGTCAATATTTCAACAAGCAATTGAATCATTTAGACCCATTTGATAGTAATAGCGAGAAATAAAGCATAACCCGCTGTACGAGACTCAATCTACTGTATGTGGTTACTGTAGAAACATCAGGTGACGTGTGACAGAACACGAAAGCAACGGGTAGCGACACTCAAGAGCAGAGAACCTGGGCTGTGTTCTAAACACCCAGCAGTGTGCTATGAATGAGACATTTTAAGGCAAAATGATAAGGTTTGTATGTGCTCAAACTGAAGGCCACCGCAGATGCGTAGTGAATGTGTACATCAATATATCGCTTCACAGGAAGTGGGCAGACAGCAGATCAGTGCTGAGTTATGGTGAGATATGACACTGGCATTTTTATTCACTACACCCCAGCAGTGGTTAGTACTATATCATAGAGTTGCTGAGATAGCCCTGACTAGTCCTGCTCTCACTTAAAAGTTTTATATAAATGCACTTATAGATTTATGACAGTGTGGTACATTTTTATTTGTTTAACTAAGAACTCAAAAGCACTAATCACCTAAATCCTCCTTTTCAATAAAACTGCAATAATTCCCCTGTGAGTGTGTAGGGAGCAGCAAACACTGCACAGGAACCCTGTGAAGCACAGCAGACTGAGTGTAGACTGAGACTTAACCGAGACTTAAATGAGAAAATAAATAGCAAGCTAGCATTGACAGTATAAGATCTCACCCTCCTCTCCTCTCACAGTGTGCAGAGGGACGCAAATATATAGTGTGACAGGTGAGTAGAACATCATTCAGGCTGAATGCAATGATTGGATGAACATTTTATGGTCCCGCGCCTTCCACAGAAGATATATAAATACATTTAGATCACATTACTTAGTAATCAGGATGTGAAGAGACTTTTATCCAGCAGAGCAAAAAAACACAGAACACCTGCTCCAACACAAAGCAGAGGTCGTGTATGAGGAGTCAAGTGATTTCTGAAAAACGCTGTCAAAAAATGACAAACAAACCTTTTGTGAATATTTGCCAGATGTTCGTCCTGTGTGTGCAATAAAAATATGTTTGCACATAATCCTGACTGTACAGGAGAAAAAACTGTGTGTATTGACCAATAATTGAACACCTTGACACTCTCATAGAAAACCAACAATGGGGGCATACGTGTAATGTAATATAGTAAATATGTGCATGTAAATATGTGTATGTAATATAGTAAATATGTGCATGTAAATATGTGTATGTAATGTAGTAAATATGTGCATGTAAATATGTGCATGTAATATAGTAAATATGTGCATGTAAATATGTGCATGTAATATAGTAAATATGTGCATGTAAAGAGTAAATATAGTAAATGATTTCTGGTTGAACTATTTCTTTCATTCTTTGCAATAACTCTGTTGACTAGCTGCCTTATTTAGATATTTCATTATTTTAAAAATCAACTCTGCAAGTGACACTATACATCTTGTGGTGGTGACGTGCTTATAGAGCTTTTGAAAATATAAAGTAGAAATGAAAATAAAAGTCTCAGCAGACAGAGGAGGGTGTGCTGTCCTTGTTGTGTTGTGTACAGAGGGACAGCAGATTCAGAGGTGTGGGGTCACACAGGGAAGTTTTGCGGCTTGCCTGGACATCAAGGACAACTTGTGTGTGCGTGCTGGGCACCGGTTTCATGTAACACAGATGTGCAGCTGCATTCATGGTGCGATCCTTCAGGTGCAGCTTGCCGCATGCTGGCAGCAGTACTTTAGGTTAGGGCCGATGATAAAAAGACTGAGGCAGTAATGATTCCAGAGATATACTGGAAGTATGTACTTTTTATTTTAAAATTTAGTTTGCATGATAAACATTTAGATTTTAAATAGATTTTAAAATCAAAAATAGATTTTGATATTGTTATAAAATGTACAATGTTGGCATGTATATATGAAGCATTTGTAAATTGCTCAACAAACGTAAAACTATGTTTTGTGTTCAAAAAAGTGTGAAGTGCTTGTTGCTTTTTATGTATTACATGTTGCTTTAATTATTATATATCATATTAATATTGGCAGCTTAATTCCAATACTGTTTAGTTAAGTAGCTATATAACAGAAATTTTATCTATTTTTTATATCTGGACCAGCATTTTCCATAATCTTTTTCATCAGTTCATCAGTTACTCTACAGCAACATAATTAAGTGCAACAAGTGCAAACATATGCAGCATATGCATATGCAAACGAGGTATGTAATTGATGCTTTAGAAAACGATGACATCAAGTGGCTTTGGAAGAGCAGTATTTTTAGTATTTATCTTGATTACTCTTCTGCGTCAACAGTAGATAAATAAATAAATAAATGTGCATTCACAATTACAAATACAGCTGCAAGCAGCAATTAGTGGAATTTAGTGGGTTGCTGCTATAAAGAAATACATGAATTAAACTCAGTGACTTCTGTTCCTTATTGAAAAATTGTTTCTTTTTATGGGCTTGACTGTAATATTGTAACAGAACATTGACAGTTGTCTGTTTGTGTTCTCGGCCCAGGGCTCCAAAAGAAATTGAGAGATTTAGCATGTGAACAAAATCAGTGATGAAGATTTTGATCGGTGATATGACAAATACAATCTTTATTGCATCCATGAGAGTGAACAACATCTCTCTTTTTCTAAAAACTGCCGAGGGTGCCTTTTTTAGCCTTCTGCAGTGCTCCTCTTCAGAATGTGGTGAGGAGATCCGGACAGTAAAACCCTCAGTAATGACAAGCCAAAGGTGCGTTTACACTAGGCTTTTGTTATGCAAAATCAACAGAATGGGAGTAAATGCAACACAAAATAATCCGCGGTTCCGTATGTAACTTCAGTGTCCTGAGAGAGGGAACAAACACTGAGTCTAGTTTGACACCAACTGCGTCGTGCCAAGAGGGGCGACTGCCACATGGTCCACGTTGAAGCACAATCACCATAGACATTATACAATAACACCCTCCTCACACACAAAGACAACAAGACCCCTGCCCAAATGCAAGGCCCTGTTAAAAATAGTCCCCACGAGGCACACGGGGGGTGTTTAGCATGGGACTCAAACACCAGTCTCCAATATGCAGCGTAATTTGTAATGATTCTACCCTGGTAGGTCAGCCGTGCACCCCCCCCTTTCAGAAATGTTTTGACATTCAAGGTCCTCAGTAGCGAGTGCGTCTTCATTTCAATGGGAAACGCAGGGGTAGAATTACAAGCGCCCGCCAATAACTGCGTCTGACTACCTGAGAGGAAAGTCAAAGTTTGCTCGACACTTCAATAACCGAGACAACAACAAACAGACCGCCGCGACATGCATTATATATTTCACATGTATGATTTAATATCTGCCTCAGGTGGAGTTGAAGTCTGATTGGACTTTACAAATGAAGCCGCTCCTCATATCTAATTCATCTCAGGACTGAAACACAGAGCAAAAATAGACACCTTCAAAGCCAGCATGTTTGGCCACCTCGCGAATGCATAAAAAGAACAAAAATCAATCACATTATTTATTAATATATTCATTTTACTCTTTCAAAGTGCTGGGCTCATATAAAGGCACTCACTCTCTCTCTCTCTGGTCTTATTTTGGCATCTGTTTTATGTTTAAATCTTTAAGTCTGGACTTATTTTAAACTCTTCAAAGATTCTGGCTTTATATAACCAAACAATCACTTTCTATTAACAGTTTTAATGTCTGCCAGAGCAGAGAAATATAGAGAGTGTTCTCTCAGGTGTCAGTCAGTAAAGACTTCAGAGTCTGGAAGTGTTGAGGAGCTCTGAGTAATACCCTTTTCGAAGGCAATGCATTATTAAGGATGCATGTTTCCTGAGGGTTTAATTGAAACAACATGCACGGCCCTCAGCTCTAAGCATCTGATGTTGTGTGTTGTTTTTCAACACAATGAATTCTCTACATATGTAAGGCTTCAACTGCAGAATCTACGAGACTCTGGCTCGGTAAACAGAAGTCCGACGGCACTCAAATCTCTCTTCAAGGTCTCGGATTCGCTGAGGTTCTCTTCAGACATGAGGAAGGATAAACAAATGCTGTGGTAAATATAGCTTGGACGTGCTATCTGTTTCCAAATGTTTCCAGCAGAGCGCGATTGAAGCCTCATATATATGTATAGTATGAGCGCTCGCTAGAGGAGTCTGGCTAATCTTAAGGGCTCATGAGATAGAAAACAAATCCTGCTTTGCAGTTTTGTCCTCTCCAAAAACCGAATCCAAACAAACCTAAAACTACAAGACGGCCGCAGTGTTGAAGCGTGAGGCCCTGCAGGATGCTGATCCTCTGGAGTCTGAGGAAATGTGACATGGCTAATGTGACAGGCAGACATTTTAGGTCTTAATCTCATATCTGCTGTTCTGCATGATGTCACATCAAGTGTTGAGGCATTGATCTATTCATACAGAACTCATAACCTATAATTGCCTAGCTGCTCTAAAGAGATTTTAATCAACGCCGCACAGCTCATGGCTGTTTACAGCGAGAGAATAATTATTGGCAATAGTTTGTTTTGGAGCTCTTGGTAAACGCTTTGCAAAATCATTTTTGAAGCCGTAGCCGAAAACCCTGCCGATTACATGTACGTTTTAAACACAAATCTGTTTAAACTGGAGAAGTAAATTACAGGCAAGCGTTCTATATTGGTTTTATGATACCTTTCTCTGAAGTTTAAAACTTTAAAATGTAGAGACATTTTAAGGTTATTTATTTTAGCTTTATGAACAATTGGGTAGTTTGAACAGTAACCTGAAGCTTGAATGTTACGTGTACCTTCTGTACCAGCATTACTAAGGCATTGCTGAGTTACAAACAGATAGTTCTAACATCAGACAGTCCTGTCCTGAGGTTAAGAAGCACTAACTATAACTATAACTAACTATATTCTTCTTTAGGTAAACTATTCCTTTAAGAACCGGATTGGACTGGCTTACTGTCTGTGTCAGGTTTGGGGGATATAAGGTGAAATCTACGGTAAATGTTTCATATTTGATACTGAGTTAGGGACTTATGATTTATGAGACATCTGTATACAGTAGAAACAGTGTTTACCATCTGTCCACCAGCACCATCTGTATTATGACATGTACAAATATTGTTTTGAGACGGAACTCAAAGCACAGCCCGGTCAGCCTGGATTCATGTACTGTTCTAATCCCTGGAAGATTTGAAAGGAAGGAGTCTCTGTGTTGTACTTTGATTGTAATACCTGTCCATATATTTAGAGTCCAAAAGTCCTGGGAGACAAATCCCATTTTCATTTTAAGCAGTCAAAAATAATAAATACACTCACAATAAATTCTACAAAATGGAGCGCATTAAAATACCATTCCTTATATATTATTGGTAAAGTAAGTGTGCTGATTTGTGCTGTCGCATGCGCACAGATATTTCAACAGATTTTGTGCCAGATAAGAAACATGCACAAAAATGACAAAAATGAAAAGAACTCCTTATAAACTATAACAGTATTCTGATCATATCTGATTTTGGTATAACATACAGCATGTTAGGCAAAATGCTTGAAGCATAGAAAGTGCCACAGAACAATATACTGATGTTTAATTAATGCATTTTTCCCATCAGGGGTTTCACTTTCAACCCCGGAGTAACATTAAGACATTTCCAACTGCTCTCTGCAAATATTTGTGCTTAAAAGCATTAAATGACTTAATCTGTAAATAATTTGTCTGAAATAATAAATGCTACAGAGTGTAATCAGAGAACAAATCTTTAATTGGCTTCCCAAGGCGCGCACTTCATTGTTGTGGTCCACTAGGCTGGAGGACTCGGAAGGCCAGAGCCAGAATGAATGAAAACGTATTTAGTATTCGCTTACATCAAGCGTCTTTTGTTAATGAATGCCGTCTCACTCCACCTCGCTTTCTAGTCAGCATTGTAGAACATCAGATGAATACTGAGCACAGAGAGCTTTGTTTACTCTAAAAAAATAGCAAAATAACAACCCACGATAAAATAATCGGAACGGATGCTGTGCTGCGGCCTCAGAAAACCTTGAGATACGTCAGAGTCCTCGTGCATCATTTCATGAGACACGTAATAAACATCCGCGCATGTGCATCTTCAGGTACATTCGCAGGTACGTTCCCATTCCATGATATGTAAATGTGGGAACACATGTCAGATCCGTGCTGGGACTAGCGTGATATATGCATGTAGCGTGATCAATTTACATACTACAAATATGGAACAGCTGACGAGCATGGCCGTTACTGCATATAAATGACATTTAATCCACCCCAAACTACAGCGGCAACACCACAGAGATTGAATATGACTTATTACCGTACTCAGGAAAGACAGGATGTGATTATTAAATGTAAGGTCTGGTAAAATTACAGTCATGTTACTAGTCATGAGGATCACCACCGGCGATGACTTGCATAACTCAAAATGTCAGAGGCACCAAACGAAAAGTAATTAAATATCAATACAGAGCCTGAAAAGTTTGCAGCGCCTCCAAATGTTGACCTTGGCCAAACTGAACTGGTTGCCGTGTCTGGATTATTGAATATGAAACTTTAGCATTAATATTTTCTGCATTGTGACACTTTAATGACTAATTAGTTTAGCCATGTTTGAATGGAACAATAAAACAGTACAGCCGCTACATCTAAATGCGTAGAATGTGTACGTTTTCTTTGCCTAGGTCTTGCCTGCACATTGTATTATTATGCAAATCTGTCAATCTTATGCAAAACCCATTCAAACTGAGACGCTAAGCACTGCAGCTCATTAAATATTTAAGTATAAGCCATTTTTCATAGAAGTCGTCTTAATAGCGTAAGTAATTAAACATAACATTGTAACTTTTCCCTGCAGGTTGTGGCTTGCTGGAATCAGCCTGATTATGAGTGTTATGCAAACTGCAGTAAGAATGAATGTGAAAAGCTGTACAGTGTGATTCAGAGTGATGCAATGAACGGATGCATGCAGCGCCGCATGTGCACAGCTCATGCTCTGATATAACGTTTACAGCCCTGAACAGCACATGCGATTTTTGCATAATATAGCATCTTTAAAAGACAGCAATGAAGGGACAATGACTGTATTATGCATTTTCTAACAATGGCATTTTAGTTTTGGACATATCAGGCCTACTTTCTTCTGTCTGAAGGTTTTATTGCTGTTAGTTATGTGGGCTGCTCATTAGATTTTCACTGAGTGACGTTTTACTAAAACACGGATAGACTAATAAGGAATGACAGGCTAATCTTCCACAGCTTCTTCTGAAAAGCGCATGCATGCACTTCCGCAGCTGAACTCGTGATGTGCTGAAATGGATGCTTGATTAAGAATATTTCCACGCATGGAAGTGGTCTGTATGCAGACTAGACCACGTGCTTTTTGCAATTAAGTGTCAATCAATAGCATTTGTCTTCATGAGTGTGCATTAGATGTTATGAAAAACAGAATTAATAGATCTTTCTCCTGGTTAAAAGGATTGGCTGACTGAAGCTCACTGTATGGACGTGCGTCGCATGAGCTGTAACATTTTCTCAGTCTTGTTTATATACATTGGCATCGGTAACATTGTCTAAACGCTTTTGCAACGTTTTAAGTGATACTTAAGAAAAAATATATAGCACAAGTTCTTTTCAAGCACAACAATTCTCAAAATGTTTGCTAGGTTTTAAATTATAAGCGACGGATAGTATATAAAAATAATCAATCAAACAGATCGATTTCTGTCCGTTAATCAAAGATGGCCGACTGTTGGGACTTAAACTCCACCATGAGGCAGATTCAGAGATGATGAAATGATGTATGGCTGTACTCTAGAGTCTCACATTTTCATATAATATATAAAGAAAACATTTGAGTACATATGATTGTAAATCAAAATATCAATGTTAATCAATAGTAATCAATATTAAAAGGTCTTTAAAAAACTGCATTGATTAGGTCACATCATGAATGGATTAGGTGTCAGAATGGATAAAGAGCCGTCAGAACTCCTTAAAATGTTTGTATTGAACTTCATTAACAGCTTCTTCATAAGAGAACTGTTTAAACAGGATGACCTCCACCCAAACAAATATGCTTCAAAAGGACAATATCTTCCTCCTCCATCATCCTTCAGCAGTTTGGGACAGCCAACTCAACCTGAATCACACACACACACACACACACACAATCAAAAACACAGGCTCTGTTCCAAAACTTGGTGGGCTCCTTTGCTTGCTTCCTGTCAACATAAGCAGCTGCCTTCTAAGGCTGTGTTCATACTGACAATGATGTAACAGCAAATGAGAAAAAACACATTTTGATTATATACATATATACATTATATACATTAATTATATATACATTCTTTTAAACATTTATTTTGTTTCATCACCATCTCAGAGCTTTTTTAATACAGCTTGTCATAATGGATTCTGGAATAGCTTTGAGTTGACCAATAAGTATCTAGAAAGCAGCACATTCTTGCTGTCTATCCTGTGGAATCCCTTTGTCTAGGGAGCACACTTGCTGTCTTAAAATGCTGCCTGTGTAGGCAACTTCTGGCACTATACAAACATTAGTGGAAAATCCACTAAAATCACCTTGACACCAGTTAAAAGTGACATTAGCTGTGATGAAAACTCAGGCAGCTGTATTTGTCTGTCACCTTTAACACAGTTGTGAGGTTTTGTCATCTGCCATGTTATTTTGTTAGACGCAGTGACATTTAGTCGTGTTTAAGTGTGACTTATGTGCATATATAAGCTGAGAGCAAGTATGCGTTTCTGCCGCTTGGAGAAGTGGGCGTGTAAAAAGGTCAGGGCGTGTTGAAAAGTCAAAGGTGGGGTCATGTCAAAAAGTTATTCCGATTGTTTGAGAATGTTTAAGGTTACGGATGTGAAGTAAACCGCTATTGCTATTAGCAAACACATGTACTGTGTAACAGGAGTCTTATTAAGAGTCTTACTTTAATAGCTAAGCTAACAGCTCCGGTTTTAAATGTTACACTACATAACATTATTAACATCTATGTTATTAATTTAAAAATGCCAAATGACTGAAACCGTTACATTTCGAACAACTGAGCGGCAGTGATTATCACCATTCATTAACAGAGACAAGCCTTCATCTAAAATAATAATAATAATTTCCTACATTTGGGGTATGGGATCATTCTGAAAGCCTTTGTAAAATGTATTTATGGAAATCAGTTCGCTGTCATTTAATTATGATCATATCATCGTCCTATCACATAATCATTCGCTATCATATCATCTGTTTTTGTCCGCGCTTTTTAACAAATTATTCCACAACACAAGCTGTGAAGTATAAAAACGCGTCTAACGTGTTGCACCAGCTGCTTGTTAGTCTGTGTTCTCCACTGTACGCTGTATTAGCACTACAAACACCTAACCATAACAAACACCTGCAGGACATGGCTACAGTACTGTACAACACAGGCCTACATTTAACAGAAATATTCATTGATTTTTATGTGTTTATTTTGCAACTCAATGTATTTAAGCATGTGGGCCGGGGTGAAGAGGATCTGCTATTTCATGGTGGTATTTGCACCAGGCAAGAACTCATCAAATGTTTAAACGCGTCAAAAAAGTGTCAGCATAAACAAACATCTGCTCAAGGAGATGTACTGATCTTGTGATGTATGATTCTGTTTTTGATTCATTTAGATGTTTTGATCTGCGTTGCGTTCATGTTTCAGTCAAACCACACCAGAGATCATGTGGGCACCTTGTTTGGTTGTTTTCGCTCGCACTAACAGAACAATAGCACCAGAATTTATATAAATCGCACCAAATCTGCCAAGTGTGAAACCGCCCTAAATCTGTTTACACTTGTAAACAGTGTAAACAGTGTACACTTGTTTTCTATATTTTAAATACAGTATTGGGGCTCATTGGATGCCAAACCTAGACCCTGTAAGAACAGAACATAAGGTGTGTTAATAGTAAATGTATATTGTATTGATGCAATATTTACATCAAGGTTGCATGACCACAGAATCTTTTAATGATGTACTGCATTTACATTCCATGTATGTAACTTTACATTCCACGCACAGCCTAGCAAATAAACAGCCTCAAACAGCACGTACATCACAATATAATATGTGCTTACATGCATGAAGCACCAACCAAAGCCTGTCTTCCATTTTGACTAAAGCCTCTCACAAAATGGGCCACAAATGTAACTGTGCAATAGTGTGACGTCTGAAATTCTCATCTACAATCACAATAATCATGATTCATATTTTGTGTCTAATAACTTGAACCCCTTAAAGCAAACAAACTATTTTAATTAGTGCAATTATAGCCAAACAAAGAGAAATAATAACAATAAACAAATAAATAGATAACTCTCTAACCCTTTTTCTCAGGTATAACAGGTTTAGTTTTGAACATCTACAGTCAAACTTTGTAACATTGTAACTCTGTAACTTTGTACAACACTGTCTATGTTATTGCTGCCCTATGATATATCGCTTCATTGTTTCCCTCACCTTGTAGATCGCTTTGGATAAAAACATCTGCTAAATGTAAATGTAACGGTCAGGTTAATGATGTCACTTCCTGTGTGTCAAAATCCACCACAGTAGTGACTGCCCAGTTTCTCAGGACCATAGTTATTATAATACACAATATATAAACATAATATGTTTATTAAATTAGATAAATATTTAAAAAACAGTATAAAGGTTATGACTTGCCGCCATTGTCATAATGTCTAATAAAATAAGTTACGAAGCAGGAAGAGAGCTACACTCCGTTAGGCAGTTATGATATATTTAACATTATTTATTCCCATACTTACAGGGAAAGCTGTTTACTAGTATTTTAACATGTTGATTAGCAATAAAGAATAAGCAGATGTGTACAAACTTTTCACCGTTGTTGTGAATACTTTGCTCTTGAAGCTTTAACTAGTAGCAAAAGCAGGACAGTTTCTCCATAACGTCTGTTCTGTTATTACCTCAGAATAAAAGAACAGATAAAATAACACTCGTTCGGCTGTGTTAGAGCTTGTTGTTGTCTGGGTTCTAGATTACTGGGATTCTTTAGTGCGCCGCAACATCTTCAACATAGTACAACATCATGGCAAACTTCCAAAGCTGCACTAAGTCCCTGGCTTAGGGGACTGGAAGATAGCAAATCCTGTCATCAAGACCTTCCCCTGAAAACTGTTTTCAAAGAGAAGACACGAGCTTCATAGTTTATAATAAAAATGATCACAGTATTTAGACCCACTTCATAATTCATAATTAAATTACACTCACGAAACTGCTTCACGAGCACAGATTCCTGTCCTCATTTGACATATTTTCTGGTAAAACAGGAAGTTTGAAAAGGACCACGTCAAAACACATTCGTTTTTAAAATAAAACAGAGTCATGAGGTGGATATTTAAAAGATAATATACTGTCTGTTTATAGTACCAAGTGTGTACTAACAGATATTACAATTGTCCTATTTTCAGTTCAGGATTCGACTTAATAACACACGTTGTGTCTTTCAGTTGACTTTGAGTTGCTGTTACTGTTACAGGGTTTGGATTACGTTACCCTCTGTGATGCTCTGAGGAACCGTAAGTATCAATACAGTAAGAAACACATTTACCGTAGTTAGCAAATCATGTGTATAAGGTGATTTGTGTGGCAACACTAACAATGTATTTCAAAGCATGTTGACATGTCATGTACAGACCAACAGAAAAGAACGTTTCAAACTTGTTTCCTTTCAGTTCTACACGCAATATTCTTTCAATAAAAGATCACTGCATAAACCTCAAGACTAAAGCTAGCCAAGTTAAAGACTAGTTTTTTAATTTACAGTTTGTTTTACAGTACCTTTCACAAATCCAAGAACGTATGACATTGAAACTAGAGCCTAAATTGAAAACGTACCAAGAGAAATTATACACAAAACCACATACAAAACATAACCCTAACTATATACTAAATACAACGAACACAAAACCGCTGGAGAAACAAGTATCCTACGTACCTGTCAAACTATGTATCTGCATATGTACCTTACCGTTAAACCTGTAACTTTTCAGGTAATGTTGTAGTTTCCTGCCTTTGGCCTGAGATAGACGGGGAGCGACTCCAGCACTCCCCACAACCACATATAGAATAAATGCTATGGAGACTGGATGGAGTCAAGAGCTGCTGATTAAGTCATTATGTAAGGAGTGCGGTTTCACGGTCCAAGCCTTCGCTTGTGTCTAGTGAGACTCTCAACAGTCATTTATGAGCACTGTTAATTCACATCACACATTTAAGCGAATCTTTCATAAACTCACGGTGTGCCCTGCAGTCTCCAGGCTCATGGCATCCCAAATATCAAGATTTTTACATAAAGGTTAGAGTGGTGATTTATTTTTCAGCAGTTTTTCAGCACTTGTCTGTGTGTATTAGTGCTGCTTGTTGTTTGCTTTTGTGTTTTTGTGTGTTTGGACTTTGGAACATGTTCCCTTTAAAGAAATGTATTTGAAAGTGAGTTACAGTAAGATGTGAGTTACAGTAAGATGTGAGTTACAGTAAACGCTGTGTCATTTCCAGGGATGACCGGACAGTTTTCAGTGACAAGCATTTTGTCTGTCCTCTTTTAGCTGCTCCCCAGAGAAACACAATACCAACCTGTAAGAACATATCTGCTGGTTAATTTACAGTTATGTGGGACAGAATTTTGGACCAATGAGTGGTGTTGAAGGTCAAAGAGAGTTAACTTTCTCTCCAAAAGTATAACTTCTGATTGGATCACACACCTCTTTAGGGTGTGTCCTCTATGCTTGTGCCAGACTGCGGCCTTGTCTTAAATCAAAGACCTTCAAACTGGTTCTCTCTCATCAATAAAACATTCAGAGAAGATCAACTGGAGCCTCAACTGACTGTATCCGATCACTTTCTAACCCTGAATAGATGGCCAATCTAGTGCAGGGCAAACACTCACATAACAAGTGCAGTTTTGTTATATTCAGTATACCTAACCTGCATGTTTACTAGAAATTAATTTAACAAACCTGCAAACATCAGCTCTTAGTTTATACATGTAAACACAGAGCATTTGTCTAACGTTGGTATTTGGTTACCATTTGATTCCTTTTGGCAACCCAATAATAACATTCTAGGAATGCTCTCTTTGGATTTTAGTTTTTGCAACCATAACATAATGTTACTACAACGATCTGGGAACCAACATTGTAAGCAAAATTGTTTACAAAGCAGTTTTGTTGTAGTGTAGTAACACACTGAGAGATGAAGATTTCAGCAGTGAGTTCCATTGTCTATTCGGTCTCTCGCATCTCCTCAGAGCACATGGGTAATCTCTAGTTACCATGGTAACGGGAGTGTTGGTGGTCTCACTTCAAACCAACAACGTTCTGTTCACAGACATGAACTATTCTTTGAGATAATGACAGAGGCCTATCTCATGGAGTTGTCAGATTTTACATTTGTCGGACAAAGGGTTAACTGTTTACATCTTCTACATCAAAAAATCGTATCAATTCTAATTTTAAAAAATCTGATGGCCTCCTTAGTTTTTTATTGTAGCTCCTTGGGTACAATAAGTGACTTCAGGCATTTGGCAAATGTCAACCACACGCACCCTCTCTCGAAAACTCCGCCCCTCCAAAATCATGTCAGCAGATCTGATGTCAGCAAAACCCCAATGTGGTCTATAATACCAGGAGAGAGCTTTCCCAATCATTGTGCTAAAACTCAAGATTTTTATTTGTCACACACAGTTATATGCAGAATACAAGCAGCAGTGAAGGGTAAAACAGGTCCTGTGCAATTTATTTGTAAAGTATATAAGGACAGAGATAATAATTAGATTTAAAGTATAGCGGTGCAACAGAGAATGATGAATAAATACATTTTAAATATAAAATAAAACAGATATGTCGAAATTGTGCCTGAAGGAAGAACAATGCAGATTATTCTATGATTGTAACAGAATAATGTGCAGTGTGCAGATGACAATAGAATCTAACGGAAGAAACTGATCAATGAAATGATGAGTTGTTATGTGAGTCTGATGGCCTGGGGGAAGAAGCTTTAGCCTCTCAACTGACATTCACTATATGTTCAAACATTTATCACCTACAAATACCATGTGACCAATCACTCTGATGTCACAGGAAACTGATGTGCTGATGTCACTCACTGATTCATAGCACATCTCTCAAGCCCTCCTCCATCCTCAGATGTGATATCAAAGGCAGAAGACGGACAAAAATATTGACAGTGGCGACATGATTGACAGACAGAGAACGTTTATGACTGGCCAGTTGTCTGATTGACTAAATGACCAGTCTGCTTCAGACTTAGTTGTGCTGTATACAAAGTCCAGTTTCTCAGGACACCTGTTTCTGTAATTATCTACATTAACATTTATACATTTGGCAGACGCTTATATCCAAAGCGACTTACGCTGTATTACACTATACATTGTTTGTATGTGCAATCCCTGGGATCGAACTCATGACCTTGGCGTTGTTAACACCATGCTCTAACCACTGAGCTACAGGAAAGCTAGTCAGGCTGGTTCTAGTTAAAAAAGAAAAACACCCAAATAACCCAGGTTAAAGTAGCCAATGCTGTGTTTGTGTTGAGGTTAAAATAGCCAATGCTGTGTTTGTGTTGAGGTTAAAGTAGCCAATGCTGTGTTTGTGTTGAGGTTAAAATAGCCAATGCTGTGTTTGTGTTGAGGTTAAAGTAGCCAATGCTGTGTTTCTGTTGAGGTTAAAATAGCCAATGCTGTGTTTGTGTTGAGGTTAAAGTAGCCAATGCTGTGTTTCTGTTGAGGTTAAAGTAGCCAATGCTGTGTTTGTGTTGAGGTTAAAGTAACCAATGCTGTGTTTGTGTTGAGGTTAAAGTAGCCAATGCTGTGTTTGTGTTGAGGTTAAAGTAGCCAATGCTGTGTTTCTGTTGAGGATGTCATGCACTGATGCTTCTTTTTTGTGGCATCACAAACTTACAGAAAATATCTTTATTGCACAAAATATATAAATTCTGTTGCTGTTTTCTTATGACATACCACATCTGTGAGCCGTTACGTTTTCGGTGGAATACAAAGTAAAACAAAAAGTTTTGGAAGAATCTTTATGCAGCTTTTTACACGCGTCACCAGTTTACAGTGGCCACATCTGTCAAAAAAGACTGACTGAAATAATATAAGAGTGTGTAAATATTGATGAATTTGTCATTATTGGTTCAAACATTCCTTGTCTTAAACGTGTATATATTTTTTGTTATTGAAATATGAATATGTGAACAGCATAGTTCCACTCATTTTGAAATGTTTACATTTCTATGGAAATCTTTTGAAGTTAATAGTCAATGTTGGTACAGTATCTCCTGGGGGGGAGACCAAATGTGATGTGTAAGAAAACTATGTCAAACATGAGCATATTAGAATAATATAGAATGTGATGCATGTTATACTTCTTGGTTAAACATTTATGCAATAAGAAATTTCTGTGC
>JAZGTJ010006104.1:0-25799 GCA_036877575.1 Botia almorhae | reverse complement strand
GATTAAATCTTTAACACAGCTACCTGTGTGGCTGTTTGATTAAACTTCACCAGCTCCTGACATGAGGGCATCATTTCTGCTAATGGATTTTTGTATAGACATCTTGCTTTTATTTCAGTGAAGTCTGACAAGACAGTGTAAGTTTATGCGTTCAGGTTTTGCAGGAGTTTGTGGTTTTCCGATGTTAAGTAGTGTTGTATAATGATCACATGACCCTCGCGTTTCCCTCTCGAACAGTTTGGGAAACTGCTGTGTTCATCTGCAGGTCTTGGATTGATAATCTACTGTAGCTATTGAAAGGCTGTATTCAGTGAATATCTGTCTATTGATGAGCATTGATTAAGGAACACACAGACTGAGAATTATTATTCAGATGACACACACACATCTCTGTATATGTTAAAAAACATTTTAAATGCAGTTCTGTAAATCATTTCTTACCTGTTTTTCTCACTGATGTATCATATAAACAGAGTACAGAAAACATATACAGATTCTTTCTGAGCTGAACAAACAAACCTGCTTATTATGTCTTGTATAATATTAAAGTCACGAATGATGACTTTAATAAAAAAACTGACTTTAATAAAATGCAGTTTGTGAAATCGAGGAGATATTTTTAATTAGTCTCTGGGCAGAAAATGAGCTCAGTAATTACTGTTGATCAAGAGAAAAATACAAAACTCACATAAATTGAGGTAGAAAATATTACTTTTTAATTTTTTTAACATTTTCTTCTTTTCAACACAACATTGCACAGAAAATAAATAGAAGAGATTGTAGTTTGCTACCAAGCCTGTTGTTGTTTACTGGTGTTCAATTTGCTTCAGAATGGTCCCATCTTATAAGGAACCATTTGAACTCTAAGCTAAGTTTGGAGGCTGAATTTGAGTTTATATTGTATCTGCATTGCATTCAGCAGGTGATGAACTACAACTGATAATGAGAAAAATACTAAACGAATAATAACTTGACTACAGGATGTTCTGCTATGTTTCCCAGACATAATATCCTAAGAAACATGGATCCTGCCCTGAGCAGAGCTCCACACCAAAGACCTTTAAGAAAATGGCAAAGATTCAGAGCATCAGACCTCGCACTAATGTAAAGTGACGTGGGCCCTGACACTCCTGCCTCTTACCTCTGTGTGTGTGTGTGTGTTTCTGCTTGCATGGTTTGGTATCGTGAAACCTGCTTGTGTATAAAGTCTATCAGAGCATCTGATTGCATTGCATAACTTTATTGTCTTGTTTTTTTCTGGAATGGCAGCAACAAGATGTTTGTTTACGGCCCATCTGGTCTCGTGTGACGGCAGGCTGTTATCCACAGAGAACTCTGTATCTCACTGACTGTGAACCCATTTTTTAATTTTATGTTGGGCTTATGACACGGCCGACCAAGTGCCAAACATCGTCTATAGGAGAACAAGCTGGACAGAGCTAATAAACTCAGAACACAACGAGAAGCTCAGAGGCAGGTTTTTTCTGAGGACAAGATTATTTGAAGAATATTCATGTTGCTCTTTAAAAGTGAATGGGGACTTGCGACTGTCAGACTTCACAACTAATGAAAAAACTAAAAACCTATTTCAATCAAATTTCCTGAACACTCTTCACATCTGCTTCTGATGACAGGTAGCCTCATCCTCGTTTAAATGCTGCTGTGTTTGGCAGGTCAGGAGACAGTCAACTGTGTAATGTTTGGATGCACCACAGTGTTATACTTCAGGGTACAAGAGATGTCACTACACACTGGGACACACAAAAGTATTTCTGAAATTCTTCTTTTAAATAATAAGCACATTTCCCTGAGGCGAGTGATGTTTTTAATATGCTGTTTACACAATGTCATGCGTTGTGTCACAGGTGTCACAGGCTTGATTTTGTGGGATTGTTGTGAACTAGCAGTGAAACACCAGAATGCTGTAGTTTTGTAGAGAACTCTCAACAGAGAGTTCAGCACACCTGACAGAGTGACAGAGTCCGAGTGGGTCAAAGGTCAACACAACTGCAACTAGCCATCACTGCTCCCCTCATCCAAAAGAGAGAATTGCCTCTCCTAAAAAGAGGGATGGAGAAAACAAGAGCAAGAGAGAGTGAAATGATGTTTAGTGTTTTATCTTCACAGCCTGGATTTTAAGCAGAACATTTTTGAATGGTGTTGAATATTGATTATTGTCTGTTATTGCTGGTGATTGATGGAGTGATGATGGTGTTCTGTGGCCTGTTGGGTATCTGGACTGGTAACTAAGGTTATAAATATTAAAAACAGTTCCCGTTCCACCATTATTGTCTTGTCTTTGTTTAGGGCCTGGTAAGCTGAAGGCTGCTGTTTCGATATGTGTAAGGAGTGAACTGTGAGCCATTGTGTTCTTGAATGAGTCACATACAGTTCAGGGCACTTCTAAGGTTTAATGAAGAATTCGTTGTCCAGTGATGACACTTCCTGCTGAAACAGAATGTTGGAACTGGACGTATCTAAAGGCTTGTTCCATTTTTTTGACCAAGAGCTTTAAGTTTCTATCAAAGACCCGCAAATCCTCTCTTGTGAATCTGTGTCGTGTGTTACAGCAAAAAAGTTCAGCCACTTAACACACAACCAATTAATGCTTATGAGAAGATATAAAGAACAACAGTTGTTTGCACACTCATGATTTGTTGCGTGCTGTTATTGAAAGACAGATTGTATTTAGAATTTTGAGAAAAGGGATGTTTATATTACACAGAACAGTTGTATACTGTTTTAAATATATATTTTCTGAAAGAGACAGTAACTCTTAAATGTGCTTATCTGTTAAAGTTGAGAACTTTTAGCAATACACAAGAACACAAATGGCCTCAAAGCTTAACAGAGTTTATTATTTCATTCCTGATACCCAAATTGCTCCATAATGACTATCCCTTTAATATACAGATTCCTTTGTTCTATAGCAGCATCATGTAAACAGCATGAAAACAAATTTCATCAGCCATTTTGTGCGGTTATAAATTTACTTAACAGATTGCAGTTATGCATGGAATGCAGTTATGCAGCTTGACTGTACGGCATCTCCTGCCGGGTTTTGGTTCTGATTAACTCTTTGAATGATCCCCTCACCGGACTTGATCTGAGTTTGAGGGACTCTTTGCATAAGATTTCTAAACCAATTATGACAGTATTTTGCGTCTCGAGGTGATTTATGGGTACTTAAGCTGGTGTTCGCCCTTTTGTTTTATCGGGTGTAAACAGAGACATCAGAGGGGCTGTTGTTATCTGATCTGATCAGTTACTGTTTCCTGCTTTCGGCCACTCTCAGAGGCAGGCTGACTTTTATTGCTGATATATATGTAGAGAGGTCATGAGCTCTCCTCCAGAACCTCCTTGCTGTTTACTGTCTGCAGCTGCCTTTTAAGGGAGCATCCGAACTGAAATGTGGCTTTTTAGGACTAAGTTGGAGCACTACTTGTACACACAACACACAGTGTGCCTCACGCTAGAGGGACTCGATTTGCAAATAAACATCTATGAAGGCAAACATGTCTGTGTCTATGATTGCTTTAAAATGATGTCTAGTTAGAAGTGTTTTTTTCCATCAATACTCTCAATGTATTGCTAGAACACATTATAATGTCAACAGAACTGAAGTAGTGCTGTGATGAAATTTTTAAAATATTTTACAGCCATTTGTGTGAAGCTTCTGTTGAGGATGTGATCAGATTTGCCCTTTAAAGTCTGCAACAGCAGACTGTATTTGTGTTGTTTGTTTTTATGCATCGGCTACATTTGTAGAGTGTGTGTGTCTGTTGCTGTGTTCTGCTCCCTGAGTGCTTGACCAGATTTGTTTTACATTGAGAATGTGTGGCACTCACTACACTTGAGTGAGGTCACAAATTTCTGACCTTTGTTTAGCAGGGAAAAGACCTAAATTACAGTAGACCAGCGTGAGCTGCCTCTGTTCTCTCCTCTGCCCTGTCCCACTTTTGTCTCCTGCTGGTGAAGTGATGTTAACAAGCTGGGTTGTCACTGTGGGTTGCAGCTGGTGCATGCTGGGTATTTTTCCTGAACGACAGCACATGTCTTAAATCATTCAGATTCTTCATCATTCTACACAACATCTCCTGATGTTTATAACACTGCAGCAGTGAGGATGTTGCCAGGGCAATGCTGTGTCATTGCTAATGTATTTAAAGCATGTCGCCATGTGGTTGCTAGGGTTTCCTGGGTGGTTACTAGGGTGTTATGTGTGGTATGAACATAGTTGGCTAATGGGCTATGTCCCTAACCTGTAGTTTAAGCAATATCAATAGTGATGCTAACTATTGCATAGTAAACTAGGTTTTGCTTTAACAGCAATTGTGGTCATCTGAAGCAACCAAATTGGCAGTCTGCAGTGTCGTCTGCACAGCCAGCGTCTGTGATTAAAATTAACGTCACATTGAGGACAGAATTAGCTGCCAGGGACCGCGTGGAGTGTTAAATCCCCAAACTGTAATTGTCCCCTCTGCAGATTTACAACCCCTCTTACTTTTTCAAGCAAAGGTCAGAGTAAACGAGCCCAGTGGTCCCCTGCACACAAACCCCTTTGGTTCCTACAGACCCAAGAGGCAAAAGACATTTCTAGAGTGGATCTATGGATTTATGTGGCTTTCACCCTCCTGCTGTGCAAGAGATTTGTTTGTTATGGGGGACAAGATGCTATTAACATTTAGCAGACTTTAATTCATTTTAAAGTTGACCTCTGCTGGCATCTAGCTTGTTTAATTAGTTAAGTGCTTGTTTAATTAGTTAAACAAAATAATGTTGGTTTTTATTTGACAGTTTTTCCAAAATTATTTACATTTTGAAATGAACTATATAAAACTATATAATAAAATATATTCAGAGTAAAACTTCAAACTTACCAACTCTATTAAGTAAACTGTTAAAATAAAAAGTGCTAAATATGTTGTTGGAACTACAGTCGTATCGGCAGCGTTCTCATTATAGTATCACAGATGACCTGAGTCTCAATCCTGCTTTCCCTTCTCCTCCCTGTTATCTCCGGTCTCTCTCCTCACTGTGCTGTCAAAAATAAAGACAAACATTCCCAAAATATAGCTGTAAAATGTCTTGACACTCTCATGTTCAGGAAAAGGAGGGTGTGATATGAACTAATTAAAAAGTTTCTCATGATCGTGATGTTGCTTACAGACGCAGTGTGTAAAGTCACTGTTTTTTAAATGTGGGTTTAAATTCTGTGTAACTTTTGTAAGAACTTGTTACGCAATCCTCAGCATTCACACACAATCTGGTAGCTCTTCTTCTGTCAAACACAAAGCACAAACTATAAAACATTAATGTAAACTTCAGGACAGAGTGACTGTTATGAACACTTGTGCTCAATAACTGATTTTTGTTGATTTTTATGGATTGCAGTTTTCAGCTTTGTAATGTCTTCAGAAGTGTTGCGACTGTATTTTTCTATATTTGTATACTCACAGTTCCAGAAGGAAAGGGCTCTGACCCACCTAGATCTGTGTTTGCCTATATATATATATATATATATATATATATATGCTTGCATAACCTTGAAGAGATGCTGGGGGATTTATACATGACCTTCTAGAATATTTAACAGAGGGGAAATAAAATAACTGCTGTTGGTTATATGGGTTTTTCTGCTCCATTCTGATTGGTTAACTCTGGTTAGGGGATACACTGAGCTGGAGTCAGTCATAACTGGCCGGCTTTAAGTAGCTGTGCAATTTAAAAAAGCATTTTGCAAATGTGTTTTCTCAGAAACATTCGAGTGTCAGAGTGTTTGTAATTTAGTTTTCTGTGTGTATTCTAAAGTACTCAAGCTACACGCTTTTATTTAGAGATGGTAATCATAATGAATGTAATGATTCTGATTCTAGTTCTTTAATGATTAATTTTATGGTAGTTTTTGTGACTGATCTTAATTCTAAGCAGAAATAGTTGTTTTTGTTTATTTGTTTGTGTTTTTTTGTGTTTGTTGAGCATAATTTAGTTCAAGGAAACTGTGTTCCAAGTGTTGTCATGTGCATTCTGTCCATGATGATAGTCTCATATTACACCATAACATTATCTGTTTATTTCCATTACTGACCAATGAATAAAGATTTAGTGAATAAGGCAAGAACTAGTGAGCTGCGGTTGAGTTGTTAGACTGATTCTAACAGTTGACACTGATTCATGAAGCCTGACACTGATTAGGGATTCTGACTACATTGTTTGTGCTGTATGTTGATTCAACAAACCAGTGTGATGAACACAACAGAACGTGTGTTTTACTCTATGGGACTCTGTATTTTTCTCTCATCACAGTCAGTTCAGAGTTCTAGCACAACTGGGAAAACTGAATTGCTTTTGGAGGCGCATGAAACTCTTGTCAGAGTATTTTAATATGTTGTTCTGTTGGACAATGCAGAATGTTCTGGAACTGTTAATAGATCCATTTTTTGGGATCTCCTAAAAAACTTATGAAAAGTCTCTTGTTGGATTTCTAACCCTATTATGTGCTTTTATGTTTTCTTTTTTCTTTGCCCGGGGTTAATTCAATTACTGCTACACGACACTGCTTAACCTTGCATATCAATTCAACAGTTACTGTAAATCTATTCACTATTCAAAGCTGCTTTCTAAAGCCTTACGTGTGAACTGAGAGAGAAGCTCCACTCACTGCATGGCTTGTATGTTCCTCATGGGACATTCTGTAAATAAAGCTTTACAGCAGCCATTAAATATTTAGCGTACATAACACACATCCTCAGAGTTTTGTGGCTTGTGTATCATCCTTGAAGCTGTTACAAGTTCTGAAGCATTATTTAAAATTTCTCTTTTTTGTGTTTTGTAATGGCATGAGGGGAAATAAATGATGACAGTTTTCATTTGTTGTCAAGGCAACTCAGTCGCATGGCAGTTTCGTTAACTGATAAACCTTTTTTTAGCACTTTATTCAGTGAGAAGTTAAAAATACTACATATTGGAAACCATGCTTTAAAAACATCAACAAGTCTGTCCAGTTGTTTTCCCAGTTTTGTTTAAAGCAGCACAGAACATGTTGTAATGATGCCTGTCTCTCCCTTCAGACTAACACCTCAAATCAGCACCTTCTAATCAACACTTTTTTAATTAGCGCTTTGCTAACTCATCCACGGTGACGTGTGTGCTGCATGAACCGCGTGACTTCTGCCACACAGCAGTGTGTCTGCCAGCAGCAGGCTTCTGGGTCCTGGTGCTCTCTGTGAGGTACAGCTGTAGCTGAAGAATGAGCGTGTGTTTCTTCCTCGGCTGGTTGAATTCTTCCTGGATTCTGTGGAGGTTAATTATGACATAACACTGCTCTCATTGCACACTGTCCACTGTTGTGATGAAACCTTGACATGGTGTGACAAAATCAGTCATCAGTTGACAAATCTGTTCTGTGTCAACCAGTGGTTTTGTCATAACCAGCTGTGAGCATTAACAGCGTTATGCAATAAGACATTTACCATCTGTTACCATTTTTGTTGTGCCGCCCACAGTTAACTCTGGGTTCTTGCAAAGTTCTTGCTCTATAGGATTGCTTTAAATTACAGTTACAAAGATATATATTGTGAATTACAGTCTAGTATCCCAAAATGCATTTCACCTCAACTGCAGCTGAGGAAGAAACCTGCATAATGTTTAAAATATTACTGTTGTTGTGTTGTGAAATGTTGAATGTGGTTGTTTAAACTTTAAATCTTTGGTTGATTTATTAAAATAGTGCCTAATTTATTTTGTTTGCTCTGGTGATTTCGGAGGTGTAAGTTCCAGGTCATCTCATGTACCTGTCTGAGAACAGTTTTACCTCAGCATGTCCTTCTGATATTTCCCACTGGCTCTGATGTCTCTCTAGAGGTTAAACACGAGGTTTAATTTGTTTGGGGGATATCTAACAGACAGTCTTTCATCTCATCCATCTATTATTGTTTATGGGCAAATCATTTTGACTGAGGGCAAAGTTTCATAAATCATTTTTAAATTAAATTTGACATTGTACTGGAGGGCTGCCATTGTACTTTTGACTGACCTTTTTGCTTGTCTTTGTTTCTTTTTTTACAGGCTTTTATAATATATGATTGTGTTTTACATCATATTTAATTTTTTTATAAATAAAGAGAAGATTATGAGAGCAGAGGCAGTTCATTTCATTTTAAAATGAAAACAAAAAGCAGCTTTGTGTTTAGATTTCATTACATTTGAAATATAAGTGAAAATGGAGATAAATGGGGTTGCACTTATTGTCATGATAAGTTGAGTGACGGCATGAAACACTTTCTCATTCAGCACTCCTTCATCCTCCAGAACTTCTCATACTCCTGAATCTCTGTTGCAGTCAAAGAAATTCATCTTTTCCATTCATGGTTTTCAACTGCCAAATTGGCATTGTGATTTCCTTATAGCAAACTCAACGTCATTAGCATGAAGGCTACTGCTGGCAGTACAGGTATAATTCTGGCTGTAGAATGATTCCTTCTTTTCACCTGTGCCTGTCTCAACTTTCATATTATCCTGAAAAAAAGTGCTTTATGATGTTGTGTGTTTATGCAGGTAATATTAGTGAAGTTTAAATGCATTTCCACACATACTGCAGTCTATATTGTACAGTTCGAGGAAACTTTCCAGTAAAAAAAGAGATGCCAGTTTAATTTCTAATGGCTCCTTAGCTTGTGAATCTCAGAAGATGCTGAAGTCATCATGTCCAAGTATTCAGACATCCCGCACTGTGTAGCAGTAAGTACACGTTCAGACACTGAATTCAAACAGTAAGTATCTCAAACAGAAACGTTCACTGCCGAAGGTCAGTGAGGTACATCATGATGTCATAGTGTCCTCGAGCATGTGATGTTAAAATGTCTGTTTGGTGTTCTGCAGGAGTTTGCTGCTCTGACGAAGGAGCTGAACGCCTGCAGAGAACAGCTGCTGGAGAAGGAGGAGGAGATTTCTGAGCTGAAGGCCGAGAGGAACAACACACGAGTGAGTTCAAAGGACACATTGTGTTCCTCAACCCTCATCTGCTTCACTTCTTCACAGCAAAGCCAACAATCCAACAGATGCTACCTGATGACTTGTGCATGTAATTCATGGTGTTCAGCTGAAGTCAGACCACGTGACAGCAGATTCTGAGATGCTGAACACAGATTCACAGCTTCAAACCCCAGCATCATTCTTTCAGTGTCATGAAAGAAAATGTTACTTGTAGTTTCAAAAGGGTCAAGTGAGATAAGAAGCTTTCAGGCTGAATTTTCTTCTCACTCAGTGAGACGCAGTGACTGTAAGTGACTGTAAGTGACGTTTAACTCAAGATAATCTATAGATGCTGCTGTGGCTCCCACAATTCCTCTGTCATTATGTATAATGTCACGTTAAAAGTGTGCATGTAATGTTTTTGTTTGTGGCTGCGTCTCCATTCACTTACCATAGTACAGTGTACAGTGTGTACAACTATATTTACTAGTACATGTACAAATATACTAATATATTGCTAAGTGTTTATGTTTAAAAACAGCTTGTGGCATGAATTGAACACATCATTAAAGTTACCTAGAGTCTCATTTGGCGCTGAGGTCTTATAAAAGAGAACAGTATGCTGTTTTGTACAGGAAGCGCCTTCAGGTAAAACGACACATAATGTTTCTGTAGAAATATTGATCGAGAGCACTGCTGGAAGTCAGTCATTGGTTACTGGCACAGCCTGATCCTCCAAATCTCACAGAGCACTAGAGAACGTAACCTAACCTGTGTCATCAGGCTGGAGGATTGTTTTAATGCTGAGCTGGCACAGGGAGACACAGAGGCTGACACAGGTCAGGGTTATGAGAGAACATGAAACAGAGCTGAAACAGAAAGGTCAGCTCCTCTCCAGGTCTCCAGAGCAGCACCGCTGTCAGCAGCTGTCAGTACAGCCCTCAGGTGAATTCATGTACTCCTGCAGGCCTAAGGCAGCGTTTCTGTCCAGATTTCTCCTCAGTGCAGTAGATCATAACCTGGAAACTTGTGTGAAAACCTAGAGCTCTCAGTTCCCAGAGATCCAGAAGTGTGATGTTACACAAACATGATGTACACGGTTACTGTCTTCCATCTTGTTTTAATCAAATGAAAATCTGATAATCTGTTTATCAAACCTTGCTCTTTAACATACACAATTCTGATTGGTTAATTGTGCCATTCTGCAGCATTAGCACTGAATAACATTGTTTATCCCCTGTAATTTGGTTGCAGTATGCCAGCAGAAGTCTTAGTTTCAACCCCCCGTAAGGTAAATGGTAGTATTGCCATTTTCTCCAGTAAAACATTTTTGAAGCGTTTTTGAACACTTCTGTGTTTAGATGCAGCAGTATTATACTGTCTCAGATCTGCTGTATCAATTTGATACAACAATTTAATTGATTATTCATGATGATCTGCATTAAAGAATAATCATGAATAATCAATTTAATTGATTATTCATGACGATCTGCATTAAAGTTGCTTCATGCTGTGATCAGTTTCCTGTCTCTAATGATCTGATACACTTTAGAATTTAGAATTTTTGTTTTTTCCTGCCATCCATGTGTCCTCTCTCTCTCTCTCTCTCTCTCTCAGTATTCTTGGGACTTGTCTTTGCACATGAATTGATTTTGTATGCCATGTACCAGACCAGAGAGAAACCTCGTCAAAATATTCATCTTTGTTTCTGGTCCAGGGGGTTTCAGTTTGTTTTGGCTGCTTTATTGTTTCATGTAATGTATTGGGTTTTCTTGTGTCTATTGTTACATTGCTAAAACTGGATGAAAAGGTGTAAAGTTCATGTCATTAGTTTACTTTCATTTTGAATTTAGAACTTGTTATTCTTTTTGTAAAACATTTAACTTAAAATGTTTGTTTTACATTTACTCAAAGTTTTGCTTTAGTTACAGATTTAGCATTTGTTGTTTTTTAGCTTTGGTCTTAGCTTTTAGACTTAGATTTCACTTCAGGAACCAGATCAACACCAGGGTGACAAAGCCTGGTAACCAGATAAACCAGCCTTTTGGTTAATGAGAGGTTTTGTCTGTCCAGCTGCTGTTGGAGCATTTGGAGTGTCTGGTGTCAAGGCACGAACGTTCCCTGCGCATGACGGTGGTCAAGCGACAGGCTCAGTCTCCTTCTGGGGTCTCCAGCGAGGTGGAGGTCCTCAAAGCCCTCAAGTCTCTGTTTGAGCATCACAAAGCACTGGATGAGAAGGTAAGCAGTGACACCAACTGCTACAATGTTCCTGGAGTCACATCATCTCTGTCTACCCATAATACACTCGTGTATATGAGGTTCAATAAAAAGACAAAATAAAGATAGTTCTGTTTTAAACCTGTGGACTAGATAGACCGACTGATCAATTCATCCTAGAAGTCAAAACACAGTTTAGTTCTCCTGCACAATGTTGTTCTCTGTTGGATTTTGAGATCTTTGCACATTAATTGTAAAATGTGACCCACTGTCCCGCCTGTCCTTTCCTTCATCCAGTGGCCTTTTATTTATGGATTAAGAGCTTGTGTGGCAGTTCATCAGACTGTCATTTATAAGACAGTGGGTAACACTTAGGGTTTATGGCACCATTGGACATCTAGTGATGAAGGGTCAAATCCAGTGATTCCAGTGACACAGAGAGAGAGAGAGATGAGCGGGTTTCATTCAGTTTAATGTTGTTCTCGTCTGTATTGAAATTTACTCAAATTTAAATGGCCATATTAGATGTCAACATTTAAAGGTACAGTTCACCCAAAATTAAAATTTTTCCATCATTTACTCGCCCTCATGTCATGGAAGAATTAAATTTTTTGGTGAACTGTCCCTTTAAGATCCAGTGAGAAGATGAAGGAAATCAAAATCAAATGATTATTAATAGCCACTGTTACAGTGCCCTCCATACTTATGGCACTGTATGCAAAAAACACCCTTCCGTTTCATTCTGTTTGATTTCTTCTGTATCATATTCAACTTAATATTTAATTACAACTCATTTCAAATTAAAGGAATTGAATTGGGATTGAATGTGCACCCTCAATTCAGTTTTGAACAGCAGTCAATCCTGAAACACAGTGAATGATGCAGGCGCTTTTACCCTTCATTCAGGTGCGGGAGAGATTGCGGGGGTCACTGGAAAGAGTCTCGGTCCTGGAGGAGGAGTTAGCTGTTGCCAATCAAGAGGTGAGCTCAGCTGATGTAACCATACAGCCGCCTGCAACAAAACGGTGCCTAATATTTACATATACTCATATATTAAAGTGTTTTCAATGTGTGTTTATTCATGTTGTTTATGCTTGATATGAGTTGTGTGTGAGTTGCAACAGAGAAACCGAAGAGTGTGCGTTTCATAAGTGTAGCGATTATGATAATGCTGGCAGTCCAGATGGTGTCGTTCAAGCTGAACAAGCTTCAAACTTCTTTACGAGAGCTTGTGTGAGATAAGAGAGACATCTTTAATGTTGAGTTAATGCATGTCATGATTGTTATTTCACTGTAGAATTATACACTAACAAAAACATACTCTGGTATAACAATTTGTGTTTTTATGAGAACATAGTAATACCACTTTGGAAATGTGCTGTGGAAATATTGGGTTGTTCTGGACAACGACCATGGCTTTCTTTGAAAGTACTTTAGATGACCATGTACATAGCATGGTATATGGGTATGATAATCATTAGTCACCTTGGTAACCATCACTATAGATAGCATCACTATTCATAGTTCTGCCATTATTTTTTATTATTTTTATTATTTCTACTGTTTTGTTACTGTACTGTATTTTTAGCAAAAGCATTTAAATCTTTTAAGACTGACGTACCATGAGCTCTGAGGGTAAAAAGTGTTGGAAGATCACTGTGTATTTGTAGTACACTAATACATCTCTGACAGTCCAGTTATTTCATGATATTTCTTGTCATAAGTCAGTAAGTGCACATGGTTCCCACATCCAGCACTAATTCCTGTTGCTGTTTGTCACACGCAGGAATGAGATGTAAAATATTTGTTGCTTGCAGGTGATACAGATAGAGCATAAGACTTGCTTTAAACGTAATTATAGTAATGCCTCAGATCTGTGCAGCCCATCCATTCTGTCTTTAACATAATGAACCACAGGAATCAATGCCTGCAATCATGCACTCTGGATGATATAGCAGACACAGAACCTGACCCACATCTGGGGACCAGAATATCACAGCCACATCTTTTGATTTGGGCCAGTAAGCACCACCTAGCAACCACCCAGGACACTCTAGCAGTTGCATAGCAACATAACATAAAATCCAGTCAGAATACTTTAGAAACCTCACAGGAACCAGCCTTGCATCGTGGCAGCTGGTTTGGCTCAGGCAAGCAGGCCTCATCTCAGGAAAATGTGTCTGTCTGATTACATTGTACATTCATACATTTTTTGGCATGTATGTGGACATGAAGTTTCCTTTCGGCAGACAACACAATACTGCTTCAATATCAGTACTGCTGGCTAGTGTTTGTCAGTATCTCTCTGTCTGTCTGTCTTTTGCAGATCGTAGCCTTACGGGAACAGAATGCTCACATTCAGAGGAAGGTGGCATCAGGAGAGGGAGCTGCTGGGGACTTGCTGGAGGCCACTGATGCCCAAAAAGTTCATGGCAAGGTGGGTGCTAAAAAAACTGCTTCAGTGTTTTATTTCATGTCACATTTAACAGCTAAAACAGTGTAAGAAGGGTTGCTAATCTTAACTAGTCAGAATAGGCACTTTTTTCAGGATTGAGCCATGATGTGCTTTCTTTTGATGTACAGGCAGTTTTTAAAACAGAATGGAAGTAAATAAATGACTTCACTATACAGTAAACACAAACACTCATCCTGTCAAACTGTATTATTAGATCACATTTAATGTGCCATTAAACGGGTCGGAGCAGGATTTTCCACTAAGTGGCGCCTCCTTATTTCTGATGGTTTCTGATGAAACCATCACAGCATGAGTGTTGTGTGCTGTTGACATGGTGACAGTAATGCCAGAAATGTGTGGTTTCATTAAACACAAGGATTGGTAACTTGACAGCATTATTGACAATACTCATACCCTGCCATCTAACACTGATTTCTGTGTCTGATCGATGAGCAGCGATGAGCTGAATTGATTTTGAATACATTGCTGGGGCAGGCGTCAGCAACCCCAGCACGGATACAGGGTGCAGAGGATGAATAATTCTGAATTCCCATAATAATTCTGAATTCACGGTGTGTGTGTGCGCACTTAGATGGGTTAAATGCAGAGCACAATTTCCGAGTATGGGTCACCATACTTGGCCTCACGTCACGTCCTTTCCTTTCCTGTTGAGTTTTTATGGCCTAATGTAAAATTACATATCGTACGAGAATTCAAACCCGGGTATCCACTAAACTAACACATCACACACTTATATTCAGAAACACAAGTGATAAAGTGCCACTGGTGCCCCTTCAAAAAGAACAGGAGCAAAATAAACAAACAGATCTGCCCCTCACAATAGCAAACTGAGAAGTATGAAATGTGATGAACAGATACAGAGAATGAACAGAGAAACAGTGACAGTGTTCTCTCCAGAACAGATTTTATTTCGTCTTTTCTTGTCATTCTCGTCTGTTTACGATCACTGACTCGCCTCTGTCGGTAAATAACTCGTGGCTTCACAGCTTTGGAATACATTTTGGGTGCTCTGTAAATTATTTATCACACTGTCTGGCTGTCTGTACCATAAATTAAATGGAAATAAAGTCTAATTTTAGTGCTGCGTAAGACGTGCCAGACTTTAGTGTGAAAATGTGACAGAAATCTTTATTTTTGGCTCTGCAGTGGCAAGATCTGCTATGATTGTTTCACACACTGCAGAAATAATGCACCCAGATTTAACAGACTGACATGAGCATGCTGGGTGTTTATCAAAAGTTTATCAAAAAATACCGCAATGAAAGTGAGAATGAGTGAACGAATGAATAACCAAACGAGTGAATGAATGAACCAGCAGAATACATACAGCTTTGAAAAGACTGATGCTACGGATGTCAGTTATTGTGCCATTATTGACTCTTATCTTAAGTTTAGCGCTCCACACAGCACAGCAGTGTCATATGTTGTGTGTGTTTGTACTGCAGCGGCTGTCTAACGGCTTGTTGGAGTCTGGGGATGAGGCCGGTCAGGTGGTGGAGCTGCAGGAGCTGCTGGAGAAACAGAACTTTGAGCTAGCGCAGATGAAGGAGCGCATGTCCTCGCTCTCCTCCCGCGTGTCTGAGGTGGAGCAGGAGCTGGAGACGGCTCGTAAAGACCTCATCAAGAGTGAAGATGTGAACAACAAGTACCAGAGAGATATTAAAGAGGTGCAGTATGGAGGTGCAATTGATTGCTATTGATAGGAAATGATCATGACACACACCCGCAGCAGTGAGTGTGTTTGTGTCCAAATATGAGTGTTTTGTGTTGATTTTTGTCCTCAAGTCTGTATGTAATTATAGGACAGGATTTCTGACAGCAGCTGTTACACCTGCAGGCTTTGTGTATCTAAGTGTCTCTGACTTTCTGCAAAAATGTGTGTGTGTGTGTGTGTGTGTGTGTGTGTGTGTGTGTGTGGTGTGTGTGTGTGGTGTGTGTGTGGTGTGTGTGTGTGTGTGCGTGTGCGTGTGCGTGTGCGTGTGTGTGTGTGCATACAGGCTATGCGTCAAAAGAAGGACATGGAAGAACGGATCGTGACTCTTGAGAAACGCTACCTCAGTGCCCAGAGAGAGTCCACCTCACTACATGACATCACAGACAAGCTGGAAAATGAACTGGCCAATAAGGAGGCTTTCCTCAGACAGGTCAGGTTTCTTTTATGCACATTTCTTTTATGCACATTCACTGATTAACTAGTTCATTGAGTAGTTATTCACCATAATGTAATTCCAAACCTGTTTTTCTGCTCTGAAGTAAATGTGTCATAAATGTGTCAGCTATATTCCATGTCTTCTGAAGTCATATGAGACATTCATATAAAGAACAGACTGGAATTTACCTAATTCTGAATAATCTTGCCTAGCATTGAGCTGTCCAATCAAACACGAGGCCGCCTGGCACAGCACATCAGGACTGAAGGCTATGACATCAGATCTGTTCGGTTGTTGTGTCTCACAAGTAAACAAAGACATCATTTTGATTTTTAAAGTTTTGAAACTATTTTTGAAACCCTTTTTTAATGCTGATTAAAAAACCCATTACTGAGAGTTTAAAGGCACCAAAAGTAGTCCGAAAATAGGCTGTTATTTTGAGGGCGTGCTGATCTACTTGTTGCCGTGGAAGCAGAACTATCCCATGATGTCTGCTGTAGAAGGATAAACTCACTCTGATCAGAGACTGTTTCTCCTCCCACAGATGGAGGAGAAGAACCGGCAGTTACAGGAGCGACTGGAGCTGGCGGAGCAGAAGCTCCAGCAGACCATGAGGAAAGCTGAGACGCTGCCTGAAGTGGAGGCTGAACTAGCACAGAGAATAGCAGCTCTCACCAAGGTGCTGTATAAAACACACATGATGTTAACACATCTTAACAATCTTCCAGTTCATGTACTATTCATACAGCATAGTATGCAGGAGTAATATTAGTGCATTCCAAATCATAGAACATAGAAAACAGTGTGAAAGGTACCTGCATGATGTACTATTTAGGGTGCATTTATAAAGTGTGCATGTATTACCCAAAACTCCTTGTGATACGATGGAGATTGCAAAGTTGGCAAACTAGAGGCCAAAGCTGTCACAGTTGAAGCTGTCACATGAATTATATTACTGCCAACACTGTCATATTCAAATGCGAACAGTCTGCATATTTCTGCATATTTTTATGCATATGCAAATTAGGATGCAGTCTGTAGGGCGCATTGACACGGCAACCTGTGTCCCTTCATATATTTTCAATGATAATCTGTCATTTGTGGTGACATGAGCAACCAGCAGTAAGAACATCTACTACTGTAAAAATACAGCAACATAATCACAGTCAGTGAATGTTTCTGTTTCAGTCCAGAGTGCAGCTGGGAAATGTCTTTTAAGAAGTAGAGTTCATGACAAAACTTAAACACTTCACCACCGGATGACTTAAACTCGCACGGCTCTGGAAATATTAACTGACAGAAAGGATTTCTTCAGTATTCATTATTATGGATGTGCTACATTTCTCTGTACTGTGTGGCTTTGGTAGTCTGATGTGGAGGCTAAACTCCAGGACATGAACTCCAGTCTTAGGATGTGGGGCTGAAAGCGTTTCATTCACTCGTTCCTGTAGATGGTTTTACACTCTGGCTTTGGGTCTGTTCAGTGCTGCTGTGTTTCAGGTGCATGTTTCTGCTCAGCTGGGACTTAGTTCTCTCTGTTAGCCCAGGAGATGACAACAAAAGCTTAAGAAAAACACTCTGTTTATTTGTGTGCTCAACCATATCTGTGATGTGTCGGTACCTTATAACAGTGTTTACCAACCACTGTGCCGTGCTGTGAGAAATCATCAGGTGTGCCTGGAAGATTATCAGAACAAGATTGGCAGAACAATGACATTCTCTTCCACTAGAGGGCAGTATTTTGTGTTATGTTTGTTTGCTAGTGTGCCTTGTGATTTTTCTAATGTAAAATATGTGCCGTGGCTCAAAAAGGTTGGGAAACACTGCCTTATAAGACAATCTCCTGATCTCATAAATCTAGCTAAGAAACCAGCCAACATTACAGTCATGGTTCAGAACTCGTTCCGCTAATTTGTGCTGATTTGCTGCTAATTTGCTGCTAATTTGCTGCTTTACCTTTTCTTGGCTGATCAAATAAAGTGTGTGTGTGTGCTTGTGTGTGCTTGTGTGTGTGTGTCTGTGTGTGTGTGTGTGTGTGTGTGAATCAGGCAGAAGAGAGGCACGGCAGTATCGAGGAGCGTTTGAGACATTTGGAGGGACAGCTGGAGGAGAAGAATCAAGAACTTCTCAGGGTCAATATCACTTTATATCATTAAAGATCACATTGAACAGGTATCAGATATATCCTAGCACACTACTCATACTTTAGTAGTATGCAGTAAGTATCTGAATTACTGTAGTATATGAAAGTATATGAAATACTGAAGTATATGAAATACTGCATCCCATAATTCAATGTGCTACAGAGTTGACCTTCAGTTTCAGTTTCATTGTGATGAATGAACCAGAGTTATCAACCATGATTTTTATCTCTTTATTGACGTACTGTTTGATTCTAGTACCTGAAGTTAAAGTTACTGTTCATACACAAAACCAGATAATAAAATAACCAGCGTTATATTGTTGTAAAGCAGCTGTACACCAAGCGTGTGTAGGATATGTGTAGGATAGATAAAAGGCATGTGACATGATTTTTGAGGTAAAAATATTTGATTTATGGGAGTTTCATGTTTAACAGTGCAATGGGAATTGTGTGTGTTATTTGTTCAGGCTCGACAGAGAGAACAGATGAATGAGGAGCACAACAAGCGTCTGTCAGACACAGTGGACAGACTCCTGACCGAGTCAAACGAGCGATTACAGCTTCATCTGAAAGAGAGAATGGCCGCTCTTGAAGATAAGGTAGACAAACCTCCAACCGTTAATGTTGACCATTTCCAATTACATCAGTCTTGTGAAATTGTATTAATTTCATCTCTTTCAGAACGCTTTGATACAAGACTCTGACAGTTATAGAAAACAGTTAGAAGACTCTATTCAAGAGAAGGTGATTGTAGTAGCTTGCTTTCTGAACACTGTAGCTCTACAGTGATTTTAATGCGACGGTTTTATATCCATCCTGAGTAAAATAAAACTTTAATGCGCTTTGTGGTTGTAGTCTCATCTCACAGAGGAGATGGAGAAACTGAGATCTGAATTGGATCAGTACCGGCTGAGGGCTGGAACCCTTACAGAGCCCACACTATCACGGTAAGACAGGCAGAATCCTTTGTCAGAACTACCCATTTACAGTTAACATTAGCTCTGTTACAAAACCTATTGAGCTGCCTAACTAGACAGCAGTTTAGAGCACCACACAAGTGTTGCTCTTCCATACAGTAGGAAGCAACATGCTGCCGTCTAAGAAAAATTTGATTTGGACAAATTCCAAGGCTGCATCTCATGTGTCCTTTGTGGAAATCCCACAATGCATTGCAACAACTATTCCAAATCACTTATTGTCACTTACTGTCTTCTGTTGTAAGTAAGGGGCTGCTATGGAAACTTGAAACTAGATTATTGGAACAGAGCTAATGTTTCACCATCTCTGTGCATTGGAACTTCTAAATAAAATCGCTGCTCTGATAAAAATACCAATTATGTTCATCCTTTCCACTTCATGATTTTACAATGTTTTTTTTATTACATTGAAAAGTAAATTTAGTGTAGTTCTGCTAGCATGGAGCAGTTTTTTAAATTAAAAAGCTTGTTTTTTGAGTCTAGTTTCCAGATGTTTTGGATGATTGAATGTGATCTTGGTTTCAGGTCTCATTTGGACGTGTCTGGAGGTCTGTGTTTTTCTCTGGCCGAGACACAGTCGGATCACTACCGTTCCACCAGGGTGATCCACAGGCCGCGGAGAGGACGCGTGGGGCTGTGCAGGGACGAACAGAAGGTAAGAGCTCTGCACTTCACCAGCACACCACATTTTGTCTTGAGGACTGTTGTCAGGGGTTGAAACCATTTTCGAAACATACAGGAAGTGAATGTGAATTTAGATTTATTCCATGTTTTTATTCAGTTTCACTCCAGTTTGTGCTTCTGCTCATCCTCCTCCAGGCTAAGTCTGTGGGAGAGCATGAGTGGCGCTCTCAGCAGCTTGGTGTTCTGGGCGGTCACCCGTTCGAGAGTGACACAGAGATGTCAGATGATGATGACCGTGAGACCCTGTTCAGCTCAATGGATCTGCTGTCTCCTGGTGGACATTCCGATGCTCAGACTCTGGCAATGATGCTGCAGGAACAGTTAGATGCCATCAATAAAGAGATCCGGTAAGTCCATTCACTGTGACCGCAGTATCTTTCTGTAGAAAAACATTGAATGTCTGCTCTGTGGTTTATAGTCCAGAGATGTGGCTTTCATATCAATATGTTTCTTGATGGTTATTATGTTTTGTCAGAGTAATTGTGAGGAAATGACTTGACATCTGTTCTTTAATGTCCATAATGCAAACCACTGACCTGAGAAAATTATAAAGATGTCATCTTGCCTGGAGGACATATTTTAAACAATAAAAGACAGTGTCACCTAAGGCCACCGGTATAGGAAAAACAAAGGGCTTAAGGCTGAGCCTTGCGGGTTAGGTTGAACTTTTTGAAACAAATGGTGGTGCTGATGTGCAGGTACTAACAGGTTTGTTTTATGAGGTGTATTGATCAGATCAATGTTAAGACCAAGAGCAGCACTGAGATCAACTCATTCTAGCACAGAAATAAAGTCTCGGTCAGATGACAGAAGTTAGAGCTTTGTTAGTGCTGACAGGTGCACTTACAGTAGCGGCCTAAACCCTGATGCCTTTTATCTTCTGCCTTTAATATGTGTGGGTAACACAAGACTACAGTAATGTCTGTGTGTTCCTCAGTTTCAAATAATACACCTTTACCACTTTTCTCTCTTTTATGTATTTTTACATTTATATATATATGTGTATATTAAATCTTGTTAGTCTTTATTTAGCTCACTATGGACACAGTTAGAAATCTTATTATATTTTACTTTCCAATTTCCACCAATAAACCCTGATTCTCCACATCGCAGTCTGCTCTTGTTTATTTATTGTTAGGTTTTTTTTTTTTTTTGCAGATACTGTTTGTTCAAGGTGACTTGACACTGATTCCTGAGGTCACTGAAGTTTCCGTCAGCCGCTACACAGAAGTGAACTTGTGATCTGTGTGTTAGATTTAACTGTTAAGCTTTTCTTCCACAATCTACAACAGCTACTCTCTGGATAATTTCTCAGCTCATTTTTGATGTTTAAGCATCACATGTATTTAAACTCTGGTTCACAGTATCAGGGCTCATTTACAAGCTTAACAATTACAGTTTTAGAATAGAATAAATAAACTCGAAGACCTGCTTGTGCTTTAGAAAGCTGAGATGTGTCTTCAGGCGCAGTATATGCAGATTTTAATATCAGCCAGAGTTCAGGGTTTCCTCTGCAGGCTGTTCATGCAGTGCATAGAGTGGGAGCTCATTTAACACTTTAGAACTTGAGGCAGTTCTGTTTAACGGCTGTTATGAAACACAAGCCGCTGAAGATAATGGTGTGATTTTATGTAATAATTTCTGTACAATTCTACCTGACATTCACAATCGTTTTCATTATCTGTGCATCTCGCCTCGCATTTTGAAGACTGTATTCGCCTGACTTGGATTAGACCCCACACTCTTAAAAATAAAGGTTCTAAAAAGGGTTCTTTGCAGCATTGCCAAAGAAGAACCATTTTTTGTTTTCCAAAGAAACTTTAAATCAATTTCACTTTTACCAGACTTCTTGTGCAACAGAAAGGTTCTGTGGATGTCAAAGTTTCTTTTTGGAACCATACAACCTGACTAAGAACCTTTTAGGAGCTTTTATTTTTAAGAGTGTAGCACTTAAACTAAGCCTGTTTTTCCACTGAACCTCAAGGCCACCCCAAAGAAAATAAATTGTTAAATACAAGCATATGACTCCCGCTCAAGTAATAATGAAACCTTTATATGAATCTGTGGATTTTGTGGGTCAGAATTTTTTCGAATTCAGAGGAACTTCACAATAAATATTTAAAGAGAGCAGAACAAACGCGAGACACTTCTTCAGCTTTTCATTTTAAATCCACACAGCTGCTGAGAGGAACTCTCTGCAGACACGTGTACATTTTCAGACAGTGCCATCTTTAGTTTTTGTGAGAATCCCCTTTATGTATCACATAAAAATGTAAACGACGTCAACCGTAACAGATGTGCATCTGCTGTAATCAGACTTGATTTTATAACTACTATCAAATACAGGTCAATGTACAGTTAAAATACACTGTACTGAACACTAGTTTTGGATGGTTGTTCCCCCTCTCTTGTCGCAGTCACATTTTGGTACTGGTATTACTGGTATTTGTGCTTTTGAGCTGTAAGACAACTCTGCAACTGTTGTATGTCTTACAGTTAAACACATAAGAGGCTTGTTCTTGTTTGATTGTTTGATTCATGCTTACGACAGGCTCATTATAAACATGCAATGCAGTGGCATTAGCTGTAGTGTGAGCGTGTACTGAGAGCCTCGCTGCTTCATGTTCTCAAGAGATATGTAAAACTTTCGTTTGAACCCTGATGTTTGCCACACATTGCATCAGGTGTTCCGTATCTGAGCAGAGTTTTAGTTTTTCTATGGTAAAGGCGATGTCTGATTTTTATTTCTGATTTTTTTGTCTGCTTTGTCTTTTTATATTTAAAACCAACAACAACTGATGACTATTTTCTCCCAGTTTAATGTGATAATAAGACATAAGCAGTATAATCTTTTAAAGGTACTGTCTACTTTTCAAAGAGTGTTAACATCTGGCTGAAACCGTGGAGTTTAGGAAGGGACTACATTTGTTAAAACAATAGTATTTATTTGATAGCAGCTAGTACCACACTTCACCTTTAACCTTTGATGTCACATTCAATAGAATGTTCTGTATTACATAAAAACATGTTTGAAACATGTTCACTTTTCATTCATTCTTTGCTCCTACAGTCATTTTTATGAGATGAGATGACAGTGTAATTAATAATACAGAACCAATATTTTTTACATGTTGCTTCTTTAAATGTATATAAATAAAAGCTCTGCAGTAAAGTGGATTAAAAACATGTTTGAAGTCATAACCCCACGTTTCTCTGAAGCCACCTGAGAGCTTTGCTCTCCACAGATTGCATTTCCTGTTAGTGATTTTCCCCTCATAACTCAATAATCAAGTCCTGAGGGCCATTTATCTCTTTAGACACACACAGCTGGTGGAGAAAATCACAGTGTACAATCTGAGACCTGAAAGAATCGGTATAATCTGATCTTTCTAACCTGAGTCTTGTGGTTAGGTGTTTACCTACAAAAATGAGGTACTTTTGTCAAATGTGTTTAAAATGAAGCTTGACAATACGTCAATGGTCTGGAAAAAGTGGGTCATACACACACAATGTGATCATGTGACTTTCAACAATGAAACAGTTCAGGCTGCAGTAATATCATATAAATGTGCAGTAGGTATGATGCGTTTGGACACTATTGTGACCTTGTGATTGCTTTTGCATCTGTATTTTAATGTTGTGCACTTCATTCCATGAGCTTATTCTCAATGAACTGTAATGATCTAAGTGTGAGCTGAATGGCCTCTAATCTCCAGACTGATCCAAGAGGAGAAGGAGTCGACAGAACTGAGAGCAGAGGAAATCGAGAACCGTGTGGCCAGTGTGAGTCTGGAGGGGCTGCACCATCCTGGAGCCTCCATCACTGCCTCGGCCACCGCCTCCTCCCTGGCCTCCTCCTCCCCTCCCAGCGGACACTCCACCCCTAAACTCACCCCCCACAGCCCCACCCACGAAATGGAGCGCATGGGGGTCATGACACTGGTACACAAGCATACACTATATTCCATGCATATTTATACCACCCATATAGTATTGATAACCCTATATGTATATATATATATATATATATATACAAAATATAGCATTTTGTTTTAACAACCTAACATGTCACTCAAAGCCTTTTGTAAATCCTCAAAGCCAGTTAATGCATAAATAACTCGGTGTAACGATTTGTCCAGTAATTTTTGCTCCCATCACTTTGACTGTAACATCCGTTAACATTACCATGCTGACATTTACTGTTTTCTGTTCACAGCCCAGTGACCTGCGGAAACACAGGAGAAAGGTACGAACCATGTGCTCTCTTGCTAATGAGCTCATTGGACGGTATTTGTTATGGTTGGTTTTATTGGCAGAGTAAACCAGTGCTGGGCAAAACTCTACATTTAAGAATTAGTTTGTTGTACCACATCCACAGGTTTTCAATCTTGAACTGAAATGACAGGAGAAGAAAATTTGACTAAATGCCAATTCATAGAAATTCAGGTCACACAACAGTGAAATATCATACCAAAAATATTTTGAAATATTATACCAAAATTCTAATTATTATGTCATTAATTTTCACAAAATATGTCTGATATGCAGAATGCATTTTTCTGAATCATGTTAATAAGTTCAGTAAGTTGTAGTAAAAATTCCAATACTGTCAAAATAATTTACTCAAGTCACTCAAGTTTGATAATGAATTTGGGCTGAATTACAGTATACTGAGAAATGTAAAGTGCTTTTGCGCTGTGGTTTGTAAAGCGGGAGGTCATTTATTAAGACATAATAAAATTCCACTGCATTTTTATTCCACCACCTTACAGTCAAAGTCTGCATCTAGTGTGCTGCCTAAATTCAACTTGAATTCAAATTCAGAACCTGAATCTTGATTGAACTGGATCTCAGCGTGAAGCTTCAGAGGACAGCACTGTTTTCTGTCCCCTCACAGATCGCAGCTGTGGATGAGGATGCTCGAGAAGATAAAGCAACCATCAAATGCGAGACCTCTCCGCCCCTCACACCTCGCCGAGTCCGCATGACGCACACGCTGCCCACTTCCTCTCACAACGATGCACGGTGAGAGCCAACCACACGCTTCCCTGGCAACACTCAGACACATTAGGGGTGTAACAATTTTAAAAAACGTGCCAAAAAATGCGTATGACATATGGCTGGTGTACTGATGGGTTTGTAAGACACTGTTCTTTATCTGGAATAGAATGTCTTTCTACGACTCCTACAAGCCCCGCCCCCAAATTATTAATCCTCCCACATGAGCTTCTGATGGGGGAATTCCCCTCTACACTAAAGTTACTGTCTTATAAGTATTACTATTATTAATAAGTTAAAAGTGACTCTAATGTTCTTTAGCATTGCTGGTGCCATGCCGTGAACCCTGACCCACACTAAACAGAACTGAACCCACCAGAACCATGACTCCGAAACCATGATAAGAACAGAACCGTGGCATTGTTATATCAGTACACCCCTAAACACATGTACAGTCCAGCTGCGTTCTGCCAGCAGTTTGCTGATGTTGATTTCTGTGTGTTTGTCTCCAGTCTGACAGCTGCTTTAGAGACTGAGACCAGCGCACTGAGCAGCGTCACCAGCAGTCAGGACTCCCTCCACAGGCAGCCGAAGAAGAAAGGCATCAAGTCCTCCATCGGACGACTGTTCGGGAAGAAAGAGAAAGCCAGACTGGCACAGCTGGGAAAAGATCTTGTGGGGTCGGGACAAGGTGAAGTACATACACAAAGCTGTATGGAGTTCAGCGTTTGTTCAGTTTGTATTAACAAGCAGAAACTATGTGCCTTTGGGGCAATATTGGGATTTCCCAAATAGCCTTGATGAGCCCCAATGAGCCAGAGCATAGCACCACAAAATGACTTTTCATGTGTACATTACAGATTCTCAGGAATTATATATATATATATATATATATATATATAATGCACAGTCAGATATTCATCCACCTTGAGAAACGTAACACATTTTGTATGGATAAATTCATATATTTATATAACATTATATAAATAGCTTTAGTTTCTATTTAAGGCCTCTGGAGTGCCGTGCCTCGCAGACTTACTCTGTAAGCACATTGCAGTGTGTAAATAATGTTTGTGTATTTTACAAACTTACAGATGAGATGAAGTGATTTTCTGATGGTCATCTGCAGTGTAACATGGTTAGGTGATGAACTAATGAATCTTCTCCATCAGTAGGGAACA
>JAZGTJ010006103.1:1537-25800 GCA_036877575.1 Botia almorhae | reverse complement strand
TGTGCTCCAGGCCTATAATCTGAACATGTATGGCAGTAAGTACCAGTGGATCATCCCGGGGTGGTATCAGGGGAATTGGTGGGAGCAGGCCGCCAGCTCCACCAGCTGCGGCCCTAAGAAGTTGCTGACAGCCATGGAGGGCTACATCAGTGTGGATTTTGAGCCCCTCAGTGCTAAACAGATGAAAGGAATATCAGGAAGGGTGAGTGTCTCCCATCCAGGGGATCTCAGGACTTCTTCTGGCAAACAATAATTCCCACCATAAAAAATAGGATATTAATGATACATTGGCAATTTTATCAAAAGGAATGGTTCATTCAAAAATGAAACGTATTACTTACTTTTCCATGTGTCATTTACAAACGCTTCCGTATCGCTCTTCCGTAGAACGTAAACGTTTTTTTATTAAAAATCCTGGCCAAAATTACAATAAAATCACCATAATGTGATATTAATAAATAATGTCGAAAACATTTTTGCATTGTTCTTACATTTCAATGCTAATGCTGTGTACTGGTCTTTCCAACAGGGAAACATCTGTTGCATCTAATAAATAATAATACACATGATTTCTATAATACCATACTTTGCCATGTTTATGCTGGAATATGCTATTCAGACCACACTTAGCCCGATCTGTGTTCATCTGCAGACACCACAGGAGTATGCTAGGGAGTACAATCGCGAGCGGGAGCAGAAGGGGGTGGAGGCCAGCAAGTTCCACGGCTTCGCCTATGATGGCATTTGGGTGATAGCGAAGACGCTAACCCGCGTCATGGAGCTCCTCAGACACAAGGAGAGACACAACATGTACCACAACTTCACAGCAGATGACCGCGAGGTGGGCAAGATGGTTCTGGATGTGATGAACGAGACCAACTTCTTTGGAGTGACGGTATGTTTGCATTTTGTGATTTGTTGGTTGGTGTTACTAGATAATGTTCTTGGAAACGTTTAGATTTAGATTCTGCAGGGCTTAACTTCTTATTGTTAAGTCTTGTACAAGACTTAAGATCTTGCAGTGTGTACAAATGGCGGTGTATTTTCTTTTGTGATATTTTCCTACTTCCACCCAGCAATGCAAATGTGTTTACTTTTGTTAAACATCCCATCTGGATTTTTATTTACGAATTAATTTATCGTTATATCTCACTTACTAATGTTTTTCCATGATTTCCCCCAGAGCATTCAAAACAAATACGCTCAGGTGTCTATTTAAGGAGAGCGAAAGCTATTGGGGTTTTCACTCACAGTATCAATTATATTTTGTCATAAATAATATTAGAATCAAATAATACTAAATGATATCCAGTATAATAAAAGTTAAAGATGTATTGTGCATCCCAAGCACCGCAAAACATTAAAAATACAGGCAGATACAGGTAGATACAGGCAGCGTACAGCACTTTTGTAGTCACAAACACCACCACACGTTTTTATTTGATTACACACGTCTGATTACTTTTGTATGAGTCTATACTTACATTTTTTTGGAAAAACCTGCATAGCACATCTTTAAAGGGAACACATTGGTTTAGTGTCTGGTAATGATGGAGCTATACTGATGGAGCTGTGGGGGTACATAAGACTCTGTTTCCCATAAGAACATTCACTCACATATGGTTATGCATGGGGAAAAGTAGCACTTGCATTCCAGTAGATGCGTGCAATGCTGCTTCAGTAGAAGTACAGGATTGTGTGCTTCATAGTAATTGAATATGTGATCTCTGTGGGGCCACGTTTAGTGTCTGAAGGGCCTCCTGACACTGTAAGCTGTGCCATTAGAAGCTGCAGCCTATCAAGTGTCTAGCAGGATCCATGCATGTCACTTTACATTGAGCTGTCAAGTGACATTTCCCAAAGCTGATGCAATGTAAAGGCCATTTCATGATTGCCGGGAACAGAGGCGCTGTCATGGAGAAAAGAAACGATTTAGTGCAGCAGACAGCCTGTGAGTGGCAGGCCAAACCTTTGAGAACACAACCAGCAATGCTAACATGCAATGTAGCTAAAAGAATGAGAGCCAGATAAGAGAGGTATATTCAGTATGCGCGGAGTGTCACGTCTGCAGACATCACCGTATGTAAGCTTCTCTGTGTGCATGCTTAGTTATGAGAACACACTGGTGCCAGCTGCCAAATATCTTGCGAATAAAAGCGAGTCAGCAGATCCAAAGCTAGAATGGATATCTGGCTAAACAATGTCATGAGATATCTTATTGCAGTAAAGAAGAATAGGGGTTAACGGACATTGTGGGTTCCAGAATGTCCTCCGGCTCTCCATCTTTCATCCGGTCCTCCAGCTTTCATCCAGCAGTTATCTCACACGTGTGATGTGTAGCGGACTGTGTGCTTTATGTTTGCTCCGACTGGCAACTAACAATGCATGTGCCTGAAGATCTCAGTGTAGAAGCTTAATGGAGAGGAAGAGAAAAACAAACAACAGCACACACACAAAAGAGAAAAATACTGCTGAGAGACCAGTGGAGATGAAGAGCATCAGAAAGGCAAACAAGACCATTTACCAAAAGAGATTGTTGTAGTTTTTTGCCCAGTGCATTGCGGTCTCTGTACTGTAGGTATGACCGACCATCTCACAATGCAATACGCATCATAACATAAGATACACCAATTTAATATATATTACAATGCATGTTGTGTAGAAATGGCTCTAACTGCATTCAAAGGCAGAAATTCAGATGTGGTACATATGTGGTTTATTATATATGTAAATGTACGTGCAATAAATCAAGGGCGTTTGATTAGCAGGCTGTTATCTGCCTTTTTAATCTTATTGAAGCATCTCATGTATCTTTTAACACGACTTCTCTATTTTGGACCAGTTTTTGTTAAATAAATAATCATACGGTGTAATACTGTATGTAATGTAACTGCTAGAGAGCAGGTGATTTTTTTTATTATGTCCTGATACATAATACCATATATATAAAAGGTGTAAAGGCTAATGTATTTACAAAAGAATCTTAATCACTGCTAACAGTGTGACGCAAGCTCACGCTGTAATTCTTGTGCACACCTGGCAGAAATCAGCGCTGACTGACAGCTGATGTTTAAGGTGGCTCTGTTTTAAGCCTTCATTTCCACAGATGTATCACAGCCTCTTCTAATACTGGAGAGCTATACTTGCTAGCAAACGCTCGTTTTAGCACAACTTATGTGTGACGTTGGAAGTAAAACACTCAGGGTTTTAGCTGAATAATTGTACACAATCTTCCAGAACACAGTCACCTAAAACTGGAAGCCTGCGTGATTTGCAATGTGACTACAGCAGATTTAGTGATCCCCTGAGGACCAGGTTTGTCTCCTGCTTGGGTTTGTGTCCAGCAGAACATGCTGTTCTTGCTTCTCTGTCGGATTTCGAGTCTTCTGAGTGGAGCTATCGATCGAGTGCCAGCATGCTCCAGGAAGTAAAACATTAGCTTAAAAGGCAACGGTCGCCTCCGTTGATCATTCTGAGTAAGAAGTGCACTTGGCTCATTTGGATAGGGGAATGTTAGAACTGTATCCACCAATGTGGGCCTGTGGTTGCACATGCAGCGGTCAAATTAGGGAGGGGTAATTATTAAAAAGTAATCGAGAATGTTATAATGGCTGTTGCAAATAGCTGATTTAGTTTATTAAAATATTATTTTAATGTACATTTTTTAATTGTAATTAAAAATCTTGATTACAGCCTAAAAGGTAAAAGACCTAAAGTAGATGCAAATTTACATTGTTTGTACATTATATAGTCTCATATTTTGATTGATTTCAGTAGAAAGTTAACACTGGTTCCCCCCCCACAGTATATATATATATATATGTCTGGGACATTTAAGGGCCAAAATAGCTTAAGACAAATGTATTATTATCAGTGCCTGCATGGTTGGTCTGAAACACCATCATCACTGGCTTGTATCACCTTTATCATCTCCACCACATCCCCTTTGCAGGCCTGAGGGTGCCTTTCACACCTGTATGACCTATGTTAGACCCCCTGTACCCTGCCTGTCCACACCTCTACACACACACACACACACAAACCCCAACAGCTCACACCTGCAACAGCAGAAAGTCTGTTCTCAGCTATGGAGGTGGGGGATTGTTCTACTTTTATTAAACTAATGTGTGAAACTAAGTCCTCATGTATTTAGGAAAACTTTTGAAGTGAAAATATATATTACGTCAATTCACTTTAGTAAGTCTTAAAAGTTCAGTTCACCCCAAAAGTGAACCAGGCAGTGAATGGTAACCAGATAAAAAAATAAATAAAGTTAATAAAACATGGGGAATATTCCAGGTCTTCTTTTCTTTGTGTGAAAAAGAGTGGCGTAAGCATTATACTAAACATCTCCTTTTGTGCTTCAAAAAACAAGTTTGAAATGACATAAGGCTAAGTAATAAGACAGAAACCTAACCCTAAGACAGAATTTTAAATTTTGGGCAAGTTGTTTTTTAAGAACTGTTGATAAATAGAGCTTTAAATAGTAATAGTCTTGGGAACATGCTAGGATTTGAATCAGAGAAAGCAATAACGCACAAATGTACAGACACATATACAAACATAAGGTGTGTAAAAGATGCTACGTTCAAAATGCTACGTTCTTACCGTTCTTACTCGTTATTAACTACTGATCTCATTATGGATCCTAAGCAGAATAGAACATTGCTTTTAGTCATATTTCCCCCCCACTGCACAATGTTTTGTAAGAACAGAAAAGACATCCTACTCAGCCTACAAATCCTGAAGCTGTCTTTGAAACCATTTAACATTTTGGTATAGGCAAATAACCACTAACAGCCAATTTCATTCAGTATGTTTTATTTTAAATCGTGCAGTTCACATTACTGTACATTCTGTTTTCACAGATAACTCTGGATTGTACAACTATATTGTTAAGTGGGGGCGACCGTTTATCCAGTGCCCCCACGTCAGATTAACAACACAAAGAATTGTGTGGAACTGGGTGCTCATCACTTCAAAGACTGCCATGTGATCAGTACTAAATGGCCCCCCCATATTTTTAATGAGCTTTAATTTATTACCGTGGAAACACTGTGTGCCAATCACCTGTTATTGGGGCAAGCAAACCCAGATCTTTTTAAATGACTCAATAGGCATTTCTGGGGCAGACAGACGGCAAACCTTTTCAAAAAATAATGAGCAAACATAATATTTTGATTTAATTATGGCGCTTTTATGATGCATTTATGTGAAGACACTGTAAACCTGTCTGTGCTTTGATCAGCAATCCATGATTACTCTACAGTGTCGGATGAGTCATATTTCAATGAATGATTTTTTGGTAAACATCCTTTTGTTGCTAATGATTGTATTCTGTAACTGGGTAAAATAATTGATGAAGATATGTGAGGCCATTCTATGTTGTGAATTTAGTCACTTTAGCTGTTTCTATGTTTACAATATGGCACAGCCTCAAGTGCCTCTTTGCTTTTACATTTACATTTACTTTTAGTCATTTAGCTGACGCTTTTATCCAAAGCAACTTACAAATGAGGACAAGGAAGCAACTTCAATAACAACTTCAAAAACTGTTTACTTTTATAAAACAGTTACTACATACAAAAAAATAAAGTTCCTTGAAGTTTTATTGACACCTTACAGTAGCAACTGCATAGCAACACCCTGGCAACCACCCGCAACACCCTAGCATTGTGACTACTGAGTTTTGCATAAAAAAGCAGCACTCACATTTTCTTTGATGAAATGTGTAGTTTTTATGGTCTGTAAAACAGGAGGACATCCCAAGCCTCCTCGTCTGGAACAATCTGATGCTCTCTCAGACCTTCATGGCTCTATTTCATCTCTGAAATCAATTTTTCTGCTATTAATTATATTTGCCTTGAAAAACAGATCAATTCACAGATCTTTAATCTAATAACTGGGTGGAAAAACAAGCACTGTGTCAGATTTCAAGGTATACACTCTAATTTGTTGCTTTTCCAGAGTAAAGAATATGGCAACAAGATGGAAAATCAACCCTGTAAAATGTATTTGCCCAACTTGCAATATGTGGCATGAAAATAATTATCTCAGCTGTATAATTTGGCCTTCTCCACACTGTCTACCTTCGACACAGTTGTTTGAGGGTTGTTTTGTGTGTGTTTTGCAGGGTCAGGTCATGTTCAGGAATGGAGAACGCATGGGGACCATAAGGTTCACCCAGTTTCAAGGTAAGTCTATTAGATGGTCATTTTTCACAGTTAACAAGGCTTTTAAGTGGAAAAGATGGATGAAGTTCAGGTCCTTCAGCCAAATGTTGATCATTCTCAGTCTCAGATCTCATCAGAATCTCACTGGGTCAGTGTTAGTAACATATATCATGTATATAGCTTGAGAGTACAGTGGCAGCTTTGGTGATGTTTGGTAGTTTAATGGGGTCAGAGAATTCCCTCTGATGTGATTAATCTGGTCTGTGTGTGTGTGTTTTCCGAGGGCAAGGGGGATTAACTCTGGTTTGTGGGTGTTAATCTCAGAGCTGGGGATTCCCTTCTCAAACCTTACAGCAGCAGCAGGCCACTGATCCCCACCTTCTTCTGTCTTATCTGTTTTAGTGCAGAGGTATCTCCCCCACTTAATGCGTTACATCTCTTCAGACTGTTTTGTGGGCAGGATCTGAGAGTTATTTGACTGAGGGGTGATTGAACTGTCTGTCAATACGAAGGAAACCGGCAGTCAGGGATAAATAATGAAAATAAAGAAGCAGCAGTGGTTATCAACAGTGACTATGAACTATCTGACTTTTTTAAGTTCCCACTTGTTCTGTATCTATATCTCCCTTGTTCTCTATTTATCACACACATAACAACACACACACACAGGTTTGTTTGGCTATATTAGTGAGGGCAACACGACTTGGCTGGTTACAAGGTTCTCAAATAGTGAGTCAGTAAATCAGTAACTATGTTATAAGCATTCTCTCTTCCCCATCACTCACTGGTAATAGATAGGTAGGAATAGCTGACTGAATATTTAAAGTTCCCTAATTGATCCAGTCATCCCTCTATGGCGTCTGGTATCTCCAATATCGAACCCTCTGCAACCTCACTTAAAGCCATCTGGATATGAGCTATTTTTAACCTAGCAAATGTATCCTAAATAAAGCTGTTTTGGACCAAATGTTGGTTTGTAGGTATTCCCAAACTTATAGTTAATACTGTTTAGTTGTTGTGTTAGTTAACTGTTAAACACATATCCTGTACCTTCATCTGATTTGATTGGTTGAATTAAAGATTTGGATTAAAGGTAATAGTGACTGTTAAGATCAATTCCCTTATTTCATCTGTTTTCTGGATGAGACAGAGGAAGTCAAGGGCAGAGGAAGTATTGAAATCGAACATTGGTTAGTTTATAGTCTATGTGTAATAGCTTCTAGATCATCTACAGTATAAGTGAGTGGAGTGCTAAATGTTGACAGAAAAGGCATTTACGAATCATAACATTTCAGAGTAGTCCACAACTTTAAAAATCCTTACTCAAAAGTTATGTATTACATCACCAAACCATATTTTTGGATCTTTAATAGGGTCATTTAGCAACTAAGAAAACCTTTTCATATTTTTAGCTTGTGTGTGGATCTCATTGGCATTTTCTATCAAAAGCATCCTGTGTTTCTGTTTTACCTTGAGCAGGTTGCAGAAAGTGGTATTGCTTTTTGTTTCAGAGATATGGAAGACATTTTTACCATTAGCAGCCTACAAAACACTTCCAGTTTCTAAATGATAAATATCTTATTTGCCATGTTGATTGTCTTTAAAGTGGATTTTCGTCCTAAATAGGAACGCATTTGGCCCTGTGAGTGTAACAGCCAATACACAGGCAGTCTTAAAGCGTACACAAGGGAGAAATATTGAGTTTCGAGCTTTTGGAATAAGCTTGCTTTGAATAGGGCCTTAGAGAGTAAATCCTGTTCTGTTTGGGATTTATTGACACTAAGCTTTATTTTAGTACATCTATGGACACATAACTTTGATATGCACTAATAGCACAAACATGCAGTAGCTCCCTTTAGTTTATTCTTAATTTTCATCCTTCAAATGGCATCCCTCTCGGAAAAGCAGTTATGTTTGTTTTGTGAGTAAAGTGATACTGCCTGTTGGCAATACAGTTCGTCGTTCATGAGATGAGTGTTTGCTTCAAATCCAATTCATTATTTTTTGCTACACTCATTAATCAGGTGCCTTTTAATTGGTGCACAAATGTATGAGGTTGTAATCTGCATATTTGTTGGTATGAGGTTGTAATATGCATATTTTTTGGCCCCGTAGTGCTCTCGCATTAGATGACTAGAGAAGATACAACGTTGGTACGACAATACAGAGAAACATGGCAACTTGTTAAACTAGTTCTGCAGTCGCCACAGGAAAAATAAATGTGCTCTGTATTGTTTAGTGTCTTTTCAGGGCTCTCCGGCTCAGAGCATATTGGTCTCATCATTGTTTTTCTCTTGTTTTCTCTGTGTTTCACAGAGGGTCAGGAGGTGAAGGTGGGCGAGTACAATGCCATTGCAGATGTACTGGACCTTATCAACGACACTATCAGGTTCCAAGGTAGGAGAAGCCCCGTCTGTGTGTGTTTGTGGGTCAGTGCATGACTGAAGACAGGAGGTTGATATGCCTGCCAATGTTTTGTTCTCATTGTACCAAGTGTGGTCATCTGAATAATTCAGGAGCTATTTTTTTGTCTGTTTGCCCACATTGACGTGTTTTTTTTCCTTCCAATCGTTGAATATTTATCTCCTCAAACATTCTCTGCCTCTCGTCTGAGAAACAAACAATGGTTGGACAATAGTTTAAAATAAAACTGCGGTTGTAATGGCTTGCTTATTCTCCAGTGGGTCTAAGGGAAGAATTTGGCAAATTATGATGGGAAATTATGGCTCGGTGAAATATAAAATATTCATGATATTCTTAGCAATATACAATTAATGAACATTATGAATATTCCAATGACTTTTATGGTTTTATTTAGACATTACATTTATTAACGGCCACCCAAACCCTACTTGCTTTAGAAACTCCACTTGAGAAAACAATTCCAAACACTGAAAACAACTAATGAATATTGGTAAACTTTTCTACATCCAGAAGAAAAGTCTAAACATTGACTTTTGAAAGGTAATGGCACTAAAGCCTCACAATGGTACGTCAGACCCCCTGCAGGTTCTCAAGACTTCATTTATAAGTCTATCACACAAACAACAAACAACTCTTGACTCATTTAGGTGACTCATTTGATTTTAAGTGGTTGACTGTATTCTCCTCCAGCTTCTTATTGTGATGTAAGATCAATTCACATCTTACATCATAACAACAGTTTCTAAACATGTCTGAAGACACGTCTGTTATATAACCTAGTGTGAATGAATCTAAATTGACCTAATGCGTTACATTAGTAACTAGACAACCCCATATATTTAGTCTGTGACTGGCATGGTGTTTTAAAACCTCAGTCATTTGAATTTAATGGCAGGGTCTTCCTAGGAAATGTGAAAAGAATTTTGGGAAAGGACTGCAGGGAAAACTGATTGTAAAGTGTCATAATTCTCTCTGAGGTGTGGAACCACCAAAGGATCGGACGTTTGTGCGCCTGCAGCGTCGTCAAATAAACGTCCCTCTCTACAGCATCCTGTCCACCATCACTATACTGGGCATGCTCATGGCAGGAGCCTTCCTCTTCTTTAACATCAAGAACCGCAACCACAGGTCAGCCCTGACAATCACAAAGATTACATTAATCTTAAAGTAATGAATTGCTTCTTTAAGACAGAGATGAGAATAAATAGAGAACAAAGTTTGCCCAAATCTCTTTTATGTTTTTCTCCCAACAATCTTGTGTTTCTCCTCTGAAGTTCAAGAAGTGTTCTCAACAATGTCTCAAACTGTTTTCAAAGTCTTCAATCAGAGAAAAATTTCAATATGAACTCAAAAGATTTCTCATGAAATTCAAGATCTGATCCAAGACCAAATGACCTGAGCTACACTGTCCCTCTTTACTTTATATCTCTGTACTCTTTGTCAACAGTTGTCTCATTTGACTCTTTTTCATTTCTCCTAATGAGAAACATCTGAGAAACAACTGAGACAAAGTGTATTCTTTACATGAGAACTCCACTGTGAGAATCACAATTTAACACCATTCAGAAAGGCTTCAGACAGTGTCACACTCATTGATGCAAGTTTAATTCAAGTGTTTAAATATAAATGAAATGTTATTGTTTGATGCATCAGCTGTGTGCTTTATCCCCAGGCTGATCAAGATGTCCAGTCCCTACATGAACAATCTAATCATTTTGGGAGGGATGCTGTCATACGCCTCTATCTTTCTCTTCGGTTTGGACGGATCCTTTGTGTCGGACAAGGAATTTGAGACCCTGTGCACTGTAAGTAATGGCTCATTTCCGAGACTCATGCAGGAACATGATTTACAGTAGAGGAGCCTGGACTAGTTGTCATACTTTTGACTCTAGTGAATATTTCTAAGGGAATGGTTTAGTTTACTAACTAAAATAAACGTTTGACTTCCAAAGGCTATTGCAAATATTTTTTGGTTTGTGGGATATTTACTATTTATTTATTATTAGTCATTTAGGACCGTTTTAATCTGGGTGTTTGAAACCAACATATATAACAATTGCTAAAGAAAACAGAAACAGTTATTTGATAAAAATCCTTGCTGAGATGTAGCCCTTGTGACAAGTTCTTGTATTTTACATTAGAAACTTCCCATCTCTACTGGTAAAACATCTGTGTCACCTAACTGAGTTAGCAAGGCAGAATGTGTCTAGTTGTTTCCTCACTTCCTGTTTGCATGTGACCATAATCCGCATTTTAATTACAAGGTTTTGGCTAGAGTAAAGTAGCTAGAGTCTCAGGGGAAAGAGCTCACATAAGTGTTGAGAATGACATGTTACAGGTCTGGTCTGTCTGGCCTAGAAAAAAAGATAATTAAGTGAGATCTTGTAGTTGGTTTTCTGTATTATTTTCTCATGGTGACTCAGAGAATTTAGATTGAGAGAAAGGGTTGACATTTGCATTTGCCTAAAGACAAAAATGGACTGACTTGATATACAGTGGCCTACAGTACAGTATTGGAATCCCCCCCTCCCCTGAGGGTATAAATGCGCATTACATAACAAGATAATATGTAAGTGTAAGTAATGCCATGCTGTACATCTATTAAAAATTACCTTGGGACCAGGTGGTTAAAAGTCACGGCAAAAACATTGCTCAGAAAAGTGAAATTAGTGCTAAAAAGGTCAAGCGTTGTTTGTTTACAGCTGACGCTTGGTTTGATATTTTACAACGCAATGAAACTCAGTCATTTTAGGGTTGACTAAAGTTTCCAAAAATGTCCAAATGCTTCAACTTTTTGTGGCCATAGTATTCTGAGTGCTTTAGACTTCAACTTCTGCTTTAGACGGAGTACGTTTCAGAATAAAGAGAGATACTGAAATACTGAATCTGTGGGAGACTGGAAGAGAGATAGAACATAAAGAGAGGACAAAGAGAATAAAGATTCATGCCTCAGGAACTTCCACAGAACTGAGAATTTCCTGACACCCAATTTGCAGGAAATGGAGTCTGGTAGTGAACTGGGGTCATTAATTTTTATGGTTTCTGCTGTTTTGTATTCTATAGACTGCCGTTATGGCCGGATCGTGCGTTTCGTGTGTTCTCTTATTTTAGTGTTTACATTCTAAAAGCTTTCGCTCTTGTGGCAACATTGTTTTACTTTCACATTCAAGGTCCGAACRTGGATCCTCATCGTGGGCTACACAACAGCCTTTGGTGCCATGTTTGCAAAGACCTGGAGAGTGCATGCCATCTTCAAGAATGTAAAGATGAAGAAAAAGGTAAGCTACTGTATGCGTGCTCAAAGCATTTCAGTTATGTTGTTTGAACCTTCCATTTATAGGGGAAAGACTTTGGGCTTTCAGTTCTCAATTTTCAGCTGCTGAAATGATTGTGATGCGCTCTTTACTCAGGTCAGTTTGCTGTCTGCATGCACCATTTCCTGACACATCCAGAATAAGCACAGCCAGTTCACAACCAATGAACCTCTCATCTTTTTATCTCTGCTAAAGAACAGTGTCTTCTTGCTTCAGTAGGCATCACATCAAGTCTGTGTGTGAATATTTTCTGTCCTGTCTCCAAAAAAAGACAATACATCACACTGCTATTGGGAAAAGTGTTGCCTGTTTCATTTAACCATATAGCTACAAAACACACTGATTTATGCACACACACTGTAATGGCCTCATATTTAAGACATGTTCAGAGGAGAGGGTGTCCATTTTCTGTTGGAATCAGTGAAGATGAATTAGTAAATTGTGTCTGTCTGATTACTAATACCACACAAAACACACACAATTACTTATCTTAATGGGAACTGATTTTGCTGATTGATACAAATTTGTCGGCAATATATGACTAAGTAAACCCACCCATCTAAAGTTTTATATTATTTGGCCATTTGAATTAAGTTTGTAAGAAGTATGTTATGTAATTCCAATCTGATGCCTAGATGTGTTCTCAGTTTCACTTTCACACACTCAGTTGCTAGTTCTTGGCTCGATCCACCACATGCCTCTATATAAATACATTCAGAGACAGGTAATGCCCGGGCTCAGGGTTTGAATTCCCTCCGGCACTTCAGTGTGCAGGAAGCTGGCTTGAGCTGACTTTTGCTGCATGTGGTGATGGACTGCTGGGTTCTGGCAGTTTAAAGCGATGGCTGCTGTCAGGACAATGTTTTGTGAGTGTGTATGTGGGTGTGCCGTCTCTTTATCAAGCTGAGAAGCAGTCTAGCAGTATGTGACTCCTAGGATGTCCGTTGCAAATCAGCCAGCATTCGATGTGTGGCCAGCGGTCCGAGGGTCTGCTACAGTCTCACCCTGCCTCGGGGCAGGTGGGCGCTGTGTCAATCATTGTACAGGACAGTGCATCTGTCTCTGCCAGCTTTAAATCTGCGAGAGCAGAGGCAGGTGGAGCTGATGCACGAACACACACACACTGACAATGGAAATATTTCGCCTATATTTGATTGTGTGTTCTTTCTTTCATTGTGGGGACCCCACAAAAATGGTAAAAGTCACACACCTACATTGTGGGGACCAGCCAGCCATCCCCATAAGGGGAATTGATTATTAAAACATACAAAATGATGCTTTTTTGAAAACATGAAAATGCAAAGAGGTTTCTGTGTGGGTTTAGGGGTAGGGGATAGAATATACAGTTGTACAGTATTAAAGTCATAGACCTAACCCAACATGTGTGTGTGGTATGTGAATGTGTGTGTGTGTGTGTGTGTGTGCTTTTACACACCCACACATATATACACACATACATTACACATATGTATATACTTTAAATATGCATTTTATTATGCATTATAGAACATATAGCGTCACAAATAGATAAAGTAAATACATGACTCCAGCACTCAATGTTCTGCATAAATGGAGAATGGAGTCTGAAACTCGTAGACCTGCAGCAATAACCTTTTACAAACACTGTGCAATTTACACTGAATAAGAAAGCCTAAACGGAGCTATTAGCTCTTAAAACCAATTGATATTGGTTTAAAAGCTTCTGATTAGAAGCATTAAAGGTGACTGCTTTTCTTCTTTGCCAGTTTATTGTGCATTAACAACTATAAGTAAGCTGTTTGATGCTGCGTGTAAGCGATGTGGCACAGTGTTGCACATTGCTGTCTGTCTAGGAGTCTGACAAATAAGGTTTTAACTCAGCCAATGGTGTGAGTTTGGCGTGGGACAACTGTTTTTTACAAGTGAGCTTTTAAGTTATTACAGCATCAACTGACAGCACCGAAATCATGTATATATATATACATTTATATGAATTTTCTGTGTTAAAATAATGTGCATTAAAGGCACAACTGTGAACACACCTGATTCTTCTGAGAATCATTTCAAAGTATTTTTAGCTTCAGGTGGTATTTGTAGCCATGAAAACACAGAGGTTGGGATTTTAGGATTGCTATTAGTTTTTGATCCATCATCACCTTCCGTTTGCTTTGATAAAAGGAGATTTTTTTCCAATAAAGTGAAGCGCAGCGGTCGTGTGGCGAAGCATTACTTTCAGTGATTGTGTTAATGCATTGTGAAGTGTCATGATCCTGTGTTATTTCAAATGTCTGGCCATTTAATAGAACCATCGACCTCGATTTGATTGGAGATGAACAGTTTTTATTCTGAAGGAATTATCTATGACACTAAGAAGAAGACCACAAACAACATCTGGGTGTTTGGAGACCTTTGGGCCTCTTGATACGTGTCAACTCACCACCTCACCATACAGTATTTCCAGAGATGATAAAAGTTCTGGTCTGTCTGGGTTTTGTTGGCTATTTTGCAAGCCATTAAATGTCGGTGAATCAAAGCATGTTGGCGACTCCAAATACGTAATTCGGAGGTGGTTCTGGGGTTCCAAGAAAGAATCTGTGTATTTCTGCTATCTGATTCCTCTAGAAAACATGCAGGCCTTCTTGGTGTGACCCTTCCTTTGATTTAGGTTCTGTTCAGGTCAAACACTGTTAAATAGAAGAAAGAGAAAAGATCAGACAGGATTGGCTCTTTCATCCACAAAGGTTCAGAACGTGAGAGAAGATCACGCTTTTGAACTGAGCGAGCGACCCATTGATGGTTACTGGCTATCTCGCTCTTTTTCTCACCCTCTAATTACCTCTTTTCTTGCCTTTCTTTTCCAGATTATCAAGGACCAAAAGCTCTTTATCATCGTGGGTGGGATGTTGCTGATTGATTTGTGCATCCTCATATGCTGGCAGATTGTGGATCCCCTGAAGAGAACTGTGGAAGAGTACAGCTTGGAGGCAAGTTTTTTAATGTTATATGTAAAGATTAAGCATAATTCCATATTACAGCTGTGATGGTTAACTAATAAGAACTGCAGTCAATCATATTCATGGTGTTGGGATCATTAGGCAATATATATTGGTGTTGGGATCATTAGGGAATATATATTGGTGTTGTCCCAGCCAAGATTTCATTACCATCTGTGTTATTTTTGGTTCAGGAAGTGAGAGGCCCTGTCCCGCACCCGAATTCATGGTGGTGGGGCTGTAGGCCAGCTGGATGGTGGGGCATTGGCACAAATGTTTAGAAAAAAGACACTTGGAAGAGGCTGTCTTGTACTGACATGGTGGGGGAGTGTGTGACAAGGCATTGAGCAGAGCTTCAAAATAGACTGTACGCATATAGAATAGACTGGAATCTCTGCTCGCGTTAGTCATGTGCCAGGCACAGTCGCAAGAGATCGAGCATATTTACATACGGGTACAGGACCAAATTGTATGCTTCTTTTAAAAATCTTTTCATACGTTTTTGCTTATAAGTTCACAGGTTCTGAGAACTGAATTTTATTTCATTTAAATTTAAGCTGTAACAGTAAGAAGTGATTTAAATACAACATAATTAAAAATATTTCAATATAAAATTTAATATAAAACGTTTATTGCATTCGGTTCAAATCTATGATATTTGTTAATAAAATAATTGTATTTTACACAAATTGCGATTAAAAAGTGCAATATATAGTACTTAGCTTTTAGCCCGGAACTGCCTTTTCTGCACAGAATGGCTCCAGAAGGGCCCGTCAATGAAAAAGGGCCCGTTGGGAGGGAGAAGGTCTGAAGCAGCAGTAAGAGCTGAGTGGACATTGCCCTCAGGCTGATGGAATCATGGCCGCCACCTCTGCTGAGAACTCTAGACAGGGAGATTAGCGCAGATTGATTGGTGGAAAAGGTCCATTAACTTTCCCCATCACTCTAGGGTGTTTTGACGAGCCTGGGGTTTTTCTGTCTGCCTTCTTTACCATCTTGCCCTGTATATAGTTGCAGACATAATGCGTCACCAAGAGTGAGAAATGTTTGTATTTGGCTTTTATTTGGTTGTCATGGAAACAACTTTAGGAGTGTTCACACTGAGAGTGATGACAACCATTGGTGAGCAACTAAGTCGAGCAGAATTCAGCTTTATAAAAATTGTTGTGATGAAGTGACAACCAATAAAGCTCATGATTCACAGCCTGATAGACAAGAAATGCCCACTAGGACACGATGATTTGTTCTATGTATTTGCAGGTGGCACTGTGTATAGGCTTTGAAACGGAATTGTGTGTGTATGTATTTTGTGTCATTTGTGGGAATAAGCCAATGTTGACTACCATGTAACATTGCACAAGTGTTTATTTAATATTACTGTAATGTCTGTGAGACTGGAGACAATTACAGTGGACAGACGGTCAGGGGCTTGAAACAGTAGAACATAAATAGATTTGAGAACAGCAGACAGCAATTTTATGTGCTGCAAACTCATGAGTGTAGAGTTTCACTCGCTGCTCTAGTGAAAAGCTTGCTGAGGGCAAAGCAACCTGCTCCATTTGTGCCTTCTCTGATCCAGATTAAGAACTTGCAGACATTTATACAATGTAATGGACCTAACTGGGGCGTGTTTGCTGCATAGAACACTCACATTATAACAGAGCTGTGTGTAGAAGATTGTTGAAACTTTAAACCTGGTCTTTATTTAGGTCTTCAACAATAGCTGACATAAAATGTTAAGCAGTCGCAACAGTGTGACATAAATCAAAATAATTGTTAAATAATGTGTTTATTTTCAGATGTACAAAATTTTTTTAGGGGAAAAAACCTTCAAGGACATTGTTAGCTACCCTCTGACAAAATACAGCATTGAATCTACGATTGAACCTTGCGCAGCTAGCAAAGCAAAATTTGTATAATTCATATTATAATGTAAATAGAAGGAAGGAGAGAGTTTAATGTAAATACAGAGCGTGTCTCTGTCTGATGAAGGACAGACTGTGGAGGAGCTGATTAGCATTCAGCAGGTTTCTCCTGCAACACTCGCCGTTCGCGCGTTGACGCTGCAGCAACCATGGTCTGCCTGCACACAGTATTGCAGTGTGGCATTGCCATGGCAACAGCCAAGGTTTCTGACACCCATAAACCAGTGCTGTCACTGCTGATCCGAGAGACAAAAATACAGGAAAAGGTTTTGGACAGACACCGCAATGACGGGCCTCTACATATTCATGCTCATGTATCACGAGAAACAGAGGGACAAAGGTGTGGAATTTGTAAGACGCTGGTGCATGCTGGACAATACCTTTTTGTTATTACTCATTTTATTAGTCAGTGCAGAAATGTAATCCACGAATCACGTTGTCTTATATAATTGACTCAGTGGCCTTTACAGTTTCTGGTTCATTTAAAACTGTGTAGACAGACAGTGTATAGGTGGAGAGGATGGGCCTCGTTCACGAATAATTAGCTACAAATTGCAAACTTTCATGCACAGAAAAAGTTCTTATGCAAACGTTTGGATTCATGACAGGTGCGTATGCACACCATTTCTTTCTGACTCCTATTCTAATGTTAATGAATTTGGATTATACTAAATGAGTGAGCGCACGCCTGCAGTCGGTACTTACTGTCAGTGAGACGAGAGACGCGGCACCTGTTCTAGATTGAGATCTAGAATACTTGTTTGGCACCTTTTCTGGATCAAGATAAAATGTACTAAAACAGTGTATTAAAAAAATGTATTAACATACTTTTGTAGGGACAATTTTTGCTAAACAAATTCCATGCCACCAGGAGTCTAATGTTTGTGTATGTGTTGTTTTTAGTTTGTTTCATTTTGTTTGTTGTAATTTAGAATGATTTTAAGTACCAACTTATTGTTAAAGATTTTGGCTTGATACTTAGTAAATAAAGTCCAATGTCCACAGATCTGAGATGATCCTGGAAGAAGACAATCCATGCATGTCTCCATTGATACATTAATTCATTATTATTTTAAATAATGAATTATAATGGATTCATGCATTATTTAAACAAAATCAGAGTGCATGCAGTACAGTCTGCTCATAAGTTTACCTTCATGTTATTCCAACTGTACAGCCCCAGTTATTATGAGTTACTACATAATGTCACACAGCCACACTGGGATGAAGTTTGTGGGCAGAGGAATTTTCTTCACAGTTCAAATCACAGGCTGTCGCTATCAGACTGAGGATAGCCAGACAGGCATGAGTCACCAGCTCTTTTCATGTGCTAATGCTCATTTTAAGAGCGACCTTTAATACAGGAAGTAATTGGTCTCCTGAACACTTTCACTAATGATTGCTGTAGATGCAGGTCTAGATTGTGTTGATGTCTACTGACTGTACAGCTGGAATGTTCCACTGCAGGGCAGCGCTGTTATCTAGAACAGAGTTATTAGAGATTATAAGTGTATTGTTATTGTCTTTTAATTGTGTTTTGATTGGTTTCAGTGATGCATACATTTTTTTGACTGTTTTAGTTACATTTTTCTTTAGCTTCTAGATCTTTCTTTTTTGTTTAAGTTTCCTGCTCTTTGTAGCTGCTACTCACAGATGTCCCTGTAATGCCATCAGCTGATGAATTGTGTGTGTTTGTGCATGTGTGTGTAGCAGTGTGAGAGGCCCATTATGCTTTACTTACCCACGGTTGAAATCTTTTTATACACTTCTGTTTAAAATGCCAGAGTCGAGTTTGTGTTAGTATGTTTGTCCCATTTGTGTATATGTTTAGACATATGGAAGTGTGTATGTGTGTGTGTGTGTGTGTGTGTGTTCAGTAATTTGAAGGGCATTGGAAGACCCTTTATTTTAAATGGCTGTGGTTTGTGCAGGAATCGATGGCCCAACAAAACAAACTGCCCACTCACCTCACTTCTCCATTGATCATGTGCGAGTAGCTTTAGGTTGAAGTTTGTTTGGGCTCCGCCCATAGTGCCAAACATTGTATTCACATGATTATGGTGAAATGAGCTGTGCTTGTAGTTGACAGAGATAACTGATAGCTGTTTAGTGTATGTACATGTAACTTAATCCCTGTATGCCTGTTACCCAGATAGAACACGCCCCTGCCTGGGTATGTAAACAAGATGGTTGCCAGTAGACATGCTGTGTTATTATTCAGGTAGCTAGTCATAAATGGTCAACAGTTTAACTACCTTTAGCTAAAGATTCAAGATTCTTTATATGGCAGTTGACCTGATGGAAATGGGCTTTTGGGTTACTTTATTACCCACAATAGCACCTTATGTGGAAACACATACTCGCGTTATGAAATCTCGCTGATTGTCTTTAGCATTCATGTGGTCTGGAAAATCAGACTCCTCTCAACTCACAGTTGCTATGCGACTGCTGATTGAGTGTGAGGGAGATGCAATTTACCAATTTAAAGCCTTCTAAATTAAACACAGTGTCAAGGGTTTCTATACTTAGCAAGGAGCATTGTCCATCAGACAACCTGATGTACATATTGGTAAAAGTCTGAGTAAGACAAAGTTTCTTTAGCCACCTTAAGAGATTTGTAGCTCTCTATAATGCATTTATTTGCATATTGACATTTGTAAAGGGTAATTTTAATCTGTTTCAGTTTTTGTAACAGAAGGTAAGCTAAGATATAAGGTAAGCTGAACTTAATTATACTATTAACTTACTCTTAGTAAGTTAAGTATGTTAAGGCATCATTTACAAACAAGTGCAGGGTGGGTGACAAGTTGTAGTCTGTCTCTAAATCGATTTCTCCATCATTACCTGTCCTAACTTAATAAAAGTATTGCAAAGTGCAAAGGTCAGTATTCACGATAAATGTAGAGAGTTTATACATTTTTCTTCAAGTAGCCAATAGATATATTATGGTGGTATTTTCCCTAGTGGAGAGCAAGAAAAAGACAAAATCCAGCCCAGTCATAGAGACAGTTACAGTCATCTTTTGAAACACCCTCGCCCCCTTTTCTCTCTCTCTCTCTCTCTCTCTGTGCTGAACAGACACTCTCAATCACAGCCCCAGACAGATCCATTACACTCAGCACTACAGCTCCTCACAAGAATCCATTAGTGTGTGTGTGAGAGAGGGAGAGAGAGAGAGAGAGAGCGAGAGAGAGAGAAAGAGAGAAAGAGAACATGAGGGCAAGTAATAGAAAGAGTGAGAGAGGAAGTCACAGCTTCAATATCTATGTGTCCTTGGCTAGACTACAACTATGCTAAACTGTTCTCATCACGCAGATACATGATGTTTAGTGTTTGTGTGTGACTTCATGTGAGTCTTTGTATACAGTTTAGCAACTCTTACCAATCTTACCAGGCAGAGGTTCCATGCAGTCTTAGAAAACAGCACCCTACTGTATTTAGGCAGTAGGCAGCTCCCTTGATTTTGCAACGCAGCCAGTGGCATCAATTATGCGTATGTGCTTGTTTAGCCATCACAGGTGTGCCTTTCAGTATTACGCATGCATGTGTTTGGGATGCGGCTTTGGTCGCATGCTCTGTGGTGTTTACTGATTCATCACACACATTGCACACCCGCAGCAGGTTCATTAGCATGTGGCAGGGCAAGGACAGGGACGCGGGCTGCATTCTGCTACATCAGCAGCACACTGGCAGCATGCATGCGGATGCCAAGCGTGCAGCAGTGCAGACACCTTGAGTCCTTACGAAAAGTGGCAGATCTGGATCCACAGTTCTCAGGTCAGTGTGATGGTGTCACGACTGAGTAACGTCACACGTTGCGTGTGAAACAACTCGGCCTCCACCATCCCCTGACACGTCCGGGACTCCGCAGCCTAGAGCCTCGGCTAATTAAACCCTCAGTGGTGACAGGGGAGCTGGCCAGGTGCCAAGCCACCTGGGCATAATGTCGTACACACCTAGCGACACAAACCAGAGAGAGGTGCTCATGTGATCAGTCCGCCTTGAGGCACAGTGACTGTGCAGTGTTATCTGCCTCCTTAGTTGCTCACGGCCCCAGGCCCTTGGGCCCAATGTTGCAAGATGATTGTGTATTCATCCGTTTATCATGGGATTGTAAATAAAAGGGTTGTATATGAGAGTGTGTGGGTGCTGGTTACTATCAGTGTGATGAATGGGGTGTAATGGAGAGTCAGGCTGATTTGTGATCGCGCTCCATCTCTGAGCTCCTGATTATATTTGCTTTGGTTTTTGAAACAGTTCTCACTTCTGGGTAAGACATTTGTGTGGACCTTGAAGTTTTATTACTTTGATTTGTGACCATAAACTAAACTTCATCATTTGTAGCCCTGTGACCAAAAAAGACTTAAAGACTATAAGAACTAGAATTTTCTTTCCGTTTTAGATGATGGGCCATTTAGCAACAAAGCAACTACTTAGCAACACCCTAGCAACCACTAAAGACAATTTAACATTGTGGTTTCAAGTTTTGCATAGGCATCCACTGTTCACATTTTTAAATTTGACCTAGATAAACATTTTTGATGTACATAGATTATGTCATTGCTGTAAGTTTTAGCAGTTGGTTGTATGTAATCAGGGTGGTGGAGATGATACCCAGTGTCTCTATGCAGTCGCTCTGATTCCTGCTTTCATCTCCAATCAGTGTGCTGTGAAAGTCTTCATTCTCTCTGCGGCCTTAGAGGGGTAGCTTGTGAGCAGGAGAGAGTGAAAGGAAGGGAAAGAGCCCTTTAGGATCAATACACACACACACATAAGCACTGCAAGAAAGACATGGCGTAAGAGATGTAAACCATATGGCGCTATTAAACCCTACACTAGTCAGTTAGTGCAGTGGGCCGTGGGAGTCCGTACACGAGTCTGTGCGTTCCCCTGCGCCCTCAGGCACAGCTACCTTTCTAATCACTGTTCTTCACCCCTTGCTTTGGATCGGGATTACAAGCAGGGGGTTCTCAGCAATTTTGTCGATTTTCAGATTCCAGTTTAATGAATCGATTCTGACCGCCAGTTTTTCTTTTGGTACTTTTGATGGAGTATCATCACTTCCTAACTATATAGTAAACAAAAACTACAGTTAAGCAAAGGTATTTTTGATTAAACATTGAATTATTTTAGTATTTATAAAGGTGCTGTTGGCCAATTTTATTAATGGAACAAAAAGCTTTAGATTACAGAAGTATCGACTTGCAGCTCCTACTGATTCAGTGGGTGCTGATTGGATGATTCACACTTCTGTGGGTTTTTTTGTATGATATAAAAAAAACTGGTGTAGTATGTAAATCTGAATCCCTGTGAAATTATGACTCCCCTGTTTACTATGGTTAGCATTAGGTGTGGGGGTGGGCTTTACAGATAAAGACCAATCATGTTACATCCTCCCCACTGTGTGAACCAATCAGGAGCAGGGGAGTCGTAATCTCACAGGGAGTCAAATTTCAGTACAGCATTTTGGTTCATAGGCATCATTTGTCAATAGGCATCATTTGTCATAGGCGTCAATCAGAATATCTTCGTTTTTTGGGATGTTTAGCATGAGATTTCAGGTGTCTGTCGGACATATTTAACCTGCGTTTGTCCTTGGTTATGGCTCTCTGCTGTGTGAGGAGGTGGTAATAACTCTATTGTGATTGCCCTGCCGAATCCCTTGTTAGGAAAGCTGTGAAATCAAGTGTGCTTTCTGCATACAGGATGCACACACACATATGCACGCAAAGCAGCGGGATGCAGCAGGTGATCTCTGAGTGAGCTGCAGAGCTGTGCATGATGGCACTAAAGCAGATAAATGAGATGTTAAAGGAGAAGGAGCGAGGCGAAGAAAGAGAGAAGGATGGAGATGTAGAGAAGGGAGGTGATGCGGGCTGCAGGCGCAGCCCCCCTCCTGACCGCCATCTGCGTATTCATTAACCTGCATGCCACAACACACTGCTGTGATTGGCCGGGCCAATCAACAGCCTGCGTGTGTTTGTGTACATGTGTGTGTGTGTTTGAAAGTGCCTGTTTGTTTGTGTTTATCTTTTAAATCTGTAATTAAGCTCATATCTCTGTAAATATGTAATGCCAACAATGAAAGATTGTGTCTTATTGACTTTGTTCAGACAGGCAGCAAAAATCCTTTTTGTGGCACGTGACTCAAGTCTGTTTGGTTGTTTGTTGTCTGATTGCCAAAAACCCAAATGAAATCTGATTCTCTAAACCACTTTGCTATGTGACTTGATTAAAAACAGATTTTTAAGGAATGGGTTACAGTGTATAATAATAATAGTAAAATCAGATTTGAGGTGCAGCATCTGTGTTACATCAGACTCAGTGTGAAGCAGTGTCTACATTCCCTAAGTAGATGCAGTGTACAGTATACATGAATGTATAAAACACACTATAGCCTTCAATGCTTAAGTTATCTCAAGAAATGTCTTGGCATTATCCTGCCAGTATCTTCTATTTAGTATCTTCAATTATTCTAGCAACCAATGTAGATAAATCAGATATTGACGTACTATATAAACAGACAGATCCAAATTCATCACTTCTACAATGAGAGCATGGACAGCCAGCAGTAGCGTTCAAACATGGAAAGGAACTCAGAATCGGTTGCAATTTGAGCTTCAGATGATAACTATGCATATGTGATGTCAAAACTATGCAGTGATGTCTTTGAGCAACTACTAATGTGAGTGCAGATAGTGGAGTTTAGTGATCTGCCTCATGATGCAGTTGGATACTGCGGATGAGCAGGAGCATCTACTAGCAGTACTGTAGTAACTAGCAGTAGAGTGATTTGGAGATCTGGATTAAATCTGGATTACAGTGTGAATGCATATTTAGTACCTGTTGTGAGAAAGCATGCTATATTCTGGTCTTCAGTTCATTTGTAAGGTCTGGTAGTGAATTACATGGAAACTGTGCATTCTTGTTCCAGATCAATAGAGAGAAGGGTATATGTGTTAAGTGAGGGGGCAGGGCAACAGAGAGACATCAGAGAGGTGTGTGCCTCTGATGCCCTTCCCATGCACAGCTCCACGGGTCCAGAACAAGGGCACATCAAAGGGCTTCAAAGGGCCTATGAAGCAAACACCTATTAATAACATATTGTAACCCGGGCAACAGGCCTTTTATGTGCTTGTCGTGAAACTGCGTTTATTATAATCATCTTTTAACCTTCTATTTATTAAATATTGTCTCTTTTCTTTATGACATATGACCTTTCTAAAAGTGACGATGTGTATAAAAAACTGTACATTAAATTGCAGTGTAATAATAATTTATAGCAATAATAATGATTATTAATTAATTAATTAATTATAATAGTGGTAATAATAATAATATGATAAGTTGCTTAGACTGAATATTAATGATAAGTGAATTAAATGGATACATGCATTGCAGCTTTTGTATTATAGTTAGCTACTGTACAATGTAATTCTGAACGTTGCCAGTAAA
>JAZGTJ010006102.1:0-25801 GCA_036877575.1 Botia almorhae | reverse complement strand
CCACAAACCCCTTCCTGAGTAAGTCACAGATAGATTTTCAGAATGAACGAGAGAAGAGCCTTATGCCTTGAGTGTATTTAGGATGAAGAAATACATGTGCAACACATACAACGGGATATTTCTTGCATTAATCCGCTATAATGAAAACATGAGGATTTTGGATTAGTTGCTGAGTTAAGTGTGTTATGTAGCTGGTGAATGACAGATGAAGTGGTAATTTAAGGGCGTTTTGGAAGTTTAATCCTGTTTTCATTATAGCTATTTTTTTGATCAGTTTATCTTTAAACCTGTGCGTTGGTCCTATAAACTTCACGTGCTTATGTTTATGTAAATTCTCTTGTCTGTGGTTTCTGTCTTCTTTTTCTGGTCTTAAACTTCATGAAGGACATTTATGCTCCTAATGTTTCGTGTTTGTGCTCTCTCTCTCTCTCTCTCTCTCTCTTTTTCTTTCTGTCTCCCCTAATCAAAATAGCCTTTGGACATGAGCCAGAAGGTTAAATCAAACCGTTACATTCGGCTCTCTTGCTCTTTTAAGCTCTATTCTCTCCTTTTCTTTCATTTCTTCTTTGATCATGTGTTTTTTAAAACTCCACTTCACGCATTCTCCTCCGACAAACAAATCAGTTAAAACCCCCTTTGATTCTGTCTGTGTCTTTTCGTGCCTGTTAAACTCGTCCCTCTTTCATTCCCTCCTCTTTTCATTTTGGGAGAAGTTTCCATGGTAACACTTTTTAAACCAGTGTTTATTGTGAGCTTGTGATTGGTTAGCTTGGAAAGGGACACACTATATCACAGCTTTACCGCTGTGTATGTTCATATGTTTGATGGGCCGACAGCTTCGTCCCCTAAACCTTCTTAAAGTCCTTAGTTAAGTCTTTGTAAGCACTGCAAGGTAAGTTTGCCGCTTTAACTTTCTGGATTAGTTGCTGAGTTAAGTGTGAGTTATTTAGCTGGTGAATGACAGATGGAGTGGTAATTTAAGGGCGTTTTTGGAGTTTAACCCTGTTATTTATTAAAGTGTTGTGACATCTGCCTTATATTCGTCCTGGGTTGTTTAATTGCTTCTGATTTTCACTGAAACCTGTTTTACGCTTCTTCACTCTCACTCCCTGCATGCTTGAATGCTTCTTGGTGCATGTGCATGTTGATCATTTATATTAAAAAATGTCTGTAGTGTCTGTTGTGAGCGCCTATTTACCAGTGTTCTCCTGAAAGTGCACAAAATTAGCTGATGTGTTTATGCATGTAAAATATACGTTTACAGGAAAATGTACCAAAATATCAATGACTCATGTTGCACTGAGGGGCTAATACAGATTTTGTTCAGTAAAACATTGTCCCTCCCCCTAATACCACCTGCCTTTGGTTGGCAATAGAAAGTAGGTACACACATGTTTTGTAACTAAAGCCAATTGGGTATTTAAAAAGGGGTGAGTCTACTTGTCCCACCCCATCTTGCTGTTTTAATAGGAAATACTTCAACAGATTAAAGTAAACAGTGCTGTTCCTGCCATTTATTCAAGTGTCTTTATGACTATAGCAGGTGGAACTATATCTGACATTAGCTTGTAAGTAACCATAGTAACCTCACATCAGTATATAATCTATTGTTTTGCTAGGCTGTTTCTCCTGGTGATTCAGATTCAGAGGTGGTGGCTCTGGGCCACCGGCCAAAGTGCCCGATCCCAAACGTTCCCTCAACGTTGGACACACAGACAAACTGGCCTGGAGTCCTGCCCCTGCCCACCCCAGAAGAGAAGATGAAAACAGACTCTCAAGTCATCACCTCGTGCATTGTCCCCATTAACGTAACAGGTGTGTGGAGCGCCGCCTATTGTTTGGTGATGATATTGCATGCTAAAGCAATACTGAGAATGGTTCTTGAAATAAATGGCTTTTCTTACTGCCACGTACTGCTTTATATAGTATGGTTTAATTATAAGAAGGATTTTGTTAAATGTGATATTGTCATAACTACTGAAGGAGAACTTTGGTCTGTCAGTATCCATTGATGTTGCAGAAGTGTACAAATGTAGCATGTGATTCTTACCAAGCAATTATGAGTCCAAATATCAACAATTGTAACAGTTCTTTTTTTAATATGTTAAATAGCCAGGATGATTATTTAAGTATATTTATCGGTCATTTTTGGGGTTGTTCCTATTTGTAGTTTCAACGTTTTTTGGGATTCAGATATCTTAAAGTCATATCTACCACCTTTTTCTCTAGATATTGTTAATTGGCGCCAGTATTTTTTAAATGACAAGATCTAAGCGGAACTTCTGCTGTAATAGTTTTACGTATGGCGTCATGCCTCGCAAACCGTTCTCGTCATTTTGCAATGTAACCAAGTTCTTGACCAAAGATCCCCAATGAACAGTTCATTGATTGGCATCAATGAACAGTTCATTGACTGGCATCAATGAACAGAAGGATTTACTTTCAAGAGTGCTGAATCTTGCGTGTATTGCTTTCAGAGGAGGGTGCCATCGCTGCTTCTCCTTCAGCGATATCAGCTTTCCTAAGTGAGAGATCTTTTATGTCCATTGAGTCCATTGAGTTTCCCCCTTTTTAGTGTCAGTGCCACCTCATTTTCACTACCATCCAGACAAGCGTAGAGAGAGAGAGAGAGAGAGAGAAAGAGAGAAAGCCACTGTGACTTTATAAAAAGTTATTATATATATTATAAAGTGACTTTATAATATTCGTTGATTTTTTTCTTTGAATTTATATTGTCATGCTAACATAAGTTAATGCTAAGTGGCTAGCAACTTATCCTTGTTGGATCCCTAAAAAATAGCTGTTAAATACATAAGCAGGGAAGAAATTATAATAATATATAAGAATACTTTGTCAACATCAAAATACTGAAACGTGGTACAGGAAATTGTTAAGTCTTATGTTTAATTGGCCAATAAAATAACATTTGTGGGAATGCAATTTAACTTATCTTTGGAATGTAATTGAGCAAGTATTGAGTATTCAGTAGTATCTATTCAAGAATAGTTTAAATTTGCTTAAATACTATTTTGGTACTCGAGTACTTTACACTCAAGTATATTCAAATATTGAAACACTTTGAGACATGCTGGAAAGTAGGTCATGGAATTCGAAACAAAAAAGTTCTTAGTTGTCTTGGTTACTCGCTTAGTGCCAGGAAATGCAAAGAGTCAAGAAAGCATTTTGTGCATGCTAATCAGCTGCATTAGAATTACAAAGAGAGCGTATATCTACTGCAGATCTGGCTGAGCTGGACGTCTGCAGTGTGTGAGTATAAGACAGGAATGGAAATTGCACAGTGCAGTAATTGGTGCTCAAAGGCCTGCAATCACATGAGAGTCATGATGCATAACAGTGGATAAACAACAAACCAGAAGCGCAGGAGCAGAGCAGAGGCAGAACAGACTGTAGTTTGTAGAAGAGAAGAGGTCGGGTAGGCCAAAAGAAATCCTCCCATTTTCAACCCCAGTTGTTTTCTGTTCTAACATCTTAAATATGTGGCTCCTTTCACCATGCATGACATTGAGTATTGTATGTCTACTTTATTTTTGTGTCAGTTAAAGCATTTTAATATGACTGAAATGTGTTTTTATTGTCGCATTTATATGATTTTGTCGTACATATGTAAAAAGGAAAAATTAAATTTTTTCTGCAATGTATTCATAAAATGATTATGCACAACTAATTCAGGAATACATTACTTACAACTTTACAGTATGTTAAAAGTGAAAGTAAAAATTCTACAAAATACATTATATAAAATCAATGTGAATGTTTTTAATACTAATAATTTATTTGTTGTCATATGTGACAAGTACAATGCAATAAATATATGTTTTACAATTTTTTTCTTAATTAAGAAAATAATTTTTTATGCAGTGAATATTAAGACAAAGATGAGTTTGAAAAACTCATTAGGTCACAGCATGAGAAACAGAGAAGGGCGGGGGAAGAAAACAGTTGCTGGCCCCCAAACAGCCTCTCACATGTCTGCTCTTTGCAGGGGTCGGGTTTGACAGAGAGGCCAGTGTGCGCTGCTCATTAGTCCACTCGCAGTCAGTTCTTCAAAGACGGAGGAAGTTAAGAAGACGAAAAACCATCACTGGCATTCCCAGACGAGTGCAGCAGGATTTGGGTGTGTGAAGCTCTAACATTCTTTAATATACTGTTTTATTTACTAACGTTTGAATATCTAGTCTTGAATATCTATTTGAGTGGTAATTTATGATCAAAATTTTTTCATGCAGCACGTTATACTTGTTGAATAGTTTGAGACAAAAACTTTGTTAATGATTTTAGCATCTTTATTAATCAGTTTTTTATTTACTATCTAATCTATATTGTTTATAATTGCTATGTCTGTAATGATCTAATTTTATGTGGTTTGCCCAGTGCGAAATGATATAGTTTTGAGAAATTAATTTCAATAGATACTATATTTTGATTAATCATTTTTTTCAAATATTCTGTTACTTAAAAATGTTTAATTGTTCCTAGACTCCGACGAGTCTCCAGTGGCTAGAGAACGTACAGTGATAGTCCACACCAACCCTGACACTTGCCAAGAGGACATTACAATCTCTCGTCTCAACACCAAGGACTCCGGTTGCCAGACGGAGGAAATTGTAGTTGCTGGAGCTGCACCTTCACGTAGACGAATCAGAGCACAAAGAGGGCAGGGTGGGGCTGTGTCACTTTCTCATTCCACAGGGAACATATCCTCACTGCCTGACACCTCTGACGAAATGTTTGCCACCTCCATGGGCACTCGTCTGCGCTCCCGAAGCCTGCCACGTGAGGGAGGGCGACTGGTGGATGAAGGTGAAGATGACAGTGATGAGAATGAAGATGATGATGATGAAGAGGAGGAAGAACTCTCCCCTTTTGAGGCCGAGGACTTCCCACGAGTCCCAGGGGAACATATTATGAAAGATGATGAAGAAAGCACCGATGATCAGCCAGGGGGAACAGAGCACATCAGAAATGCAGAACATGAGTGGATGGATAGGGGTCGGTCTCACCTTCCTCCAAAAGCTGACATGGGTAGTTGTGAGATTTCCTCTAGTTCTGACACGTTCAGTAGCCCCATCCACTCTGTTTCTAATGCTGGTGTACTGACCAGTCAGTTAGACCACAAGGAGGATCATCAGTCTTCAAGCGGCAATTGGAGTGGTAGTAGCTCAACATGTCCTTCCCAAACATCCGAGACCATTCCACCTGCAGCCTCTCCACCACTCACCGGATCATCGCATGGTGATTCAGAGCTATCTTTGAATGCAGCTACCAATACCAATGATGATTCAACAGGCTTCATTATTGACTCGTACCCTGGAGACAGATCGCAAGGCCTCCGATGCCATAGGACAGGTTCATTCACGTCCACTACAACTGACATGCTTGATGATGGGATGAAGGGTGATTGGGGCTATTCACAATACAGGCACAACACACCTTGCCACCCAGACTTCAGTCCTGAGTGCTCAAGGTGCAAGAGCAGCTTAGAATGTCCCAGTTTTGCTAGCATAGCTACATTTGAGAGTTTAACAGAGAGGCCACCCTCTGAAAAGGCTGACACCACCTCACACTTTTCTGTAGACGCTGAGGGCTACTATACCTCCATGCATTTTGACTGTGGTCTTAAAGGTAGCAAAAGCTTCACATACAACTATGCATCTATAGACCAGCAACAAACTGATTATGGACATCAAACAAACACGCTTGGGAGACGTAGTCTCTCTCTAAGGAAACCAAAGGTGAAACCATCCCCACCAAAACGCAGTTCATCCTTGAAGAAAATAGGCAGCCATGTTGGACCTTCTGCTGACAAGATCGAACCAAAGATAGCTGGTGATCAGAACAATTCAACGTCTTCCGTAGAGAGAATACAGCATGTTGGGTTAATTGACTCATCAAGTCAGCTGGAAAATGAGGAGCCACTGGGAGCTTGGGGTGTTGAGAGTTCTACAGAGATTCCAGATGTTGCTTTGTTTGGTTCCACAGAAACACATTCCTTCAAAGATGAGGGTGCAGTACAGTCAGACTATGCAGACCTCTGGCTGCTTAATGACTTGAAATCCAGTGATCCTTACCGGTCATTGTCAAATTCCAGCACAGCTACGGGTACCACTGTTATTGAATGCATTAAGTCACAAGAGAGCTCAGAATCCCAGACTTCCCAATCAGGATCCAGAGCCACCACTCCCTCACTACCATCAGTGGAAAATGAATTTAGACTGCCTTCACCAGAAAAGCTTGTAGGTCTAGCATCACCTTCCAGTGGCTACTCAAGCCAGTCAGAAACACCAACATCATCTCTTCCATTGGCTTTCTTCCCTAGCACTCACCAAATGTCCCCCACCAGTATCAAGAGAAAACCCAAAGTCCCGGAGAGGAAGTCCTCGCTTGCTTCTTTGCAGCAGTACTCATCCAAAAAGGACCTTGATCTACCTATCATACCTCCCACTCACCTTGACCTAAGTGCCCTTCCTAATGTCAATAAGCCTTCAATTCACAAGAAACAAATGCACATCCTCTATCAGAGCAAACACAAGTCAGCAGCTGAAACCAAGGGTGAAAACCAGGCCTGTTCTGCCTCAAACGATGAGCCAGCAATCACTAGTCCTTTGGCCATCACTCCTTTGGTACTTCGTTCAGTTAAGTTACGCTCAGTTGGCAAATCTGGAGAAGAGAACCATGATCTTCCTAGCACTGATACTGCCACCAGACCCAAGTGTCCCACTGTGACTATTATCACCCCACCCACTCACAACAAACCCCATGAAACTAGGAAACCACCACCGTATAGACCCCTTCTCACAGAACCTTCCTCTCAGGACAATTGTGAATCACTGTTTACCCAAGTAGATCAACTAGCTGCTAAGAATATAGCAAGCCATCTTAGTGCACGAAATAGATATGACAGACTAGCCCCATCACCCCTTTGGAGCATTACTGCTTCAAAGGCCCAGTCTGAGCAGTTAAACATGGAAGACACCACATCAGTTCTACCTGAGAATTCTGAAGGGCAAGAAGGTAAAACTGGAGATGAAGTAAGCACCTCAAAGAATTTCTTTGTCCAGAGCAATCTAGAAATAGTGCAAAACCAGCCATTGAGATCTGAGCTAAATTATGGAAACCCCTCAGAAAATTCACCTGGTCAGAATGATATAGCAAAGAGGTCAGACAGTCTTGACCAAGTGCCTGATATTGTCAATCAAAAATCTGACACATTGCAAGCGTATCCAATCAGCGGTGCTGTTTACCACCAAGATGAAACATCAGGTGTCCCATCCAGAAGTGCCTCACTAGAATATGCGGAGGAAGAGTTAACACCAGACACAGAGGACTATTTTAGCAAAGGTAAGTTTGTCAAGGTCATCCTGAATCAATAATATCTAACATATTTGTGAAGTATTTTCCTTTGAGTGTTTGAAGTTTTGTCTTAGACTGAGTTAGGCAGCTCATTTAAATTATATTTCAGAGTCCACACCAAGTGATCCAACAGTATCCCCTCTGACAGATGAATCAAAACCTGAGGATGATAGTGTTTTCCTTTCACCAAGTAAAAGTCGCACAACGGAAGATCTCTTTGCCATGATTCACAGGTGTGTTTAGAGTTTCTCTCATCGGTCTGATCAGTCCAAAAAATTGTAAATGTTCTTTAAAACAAACATTTTGTATGTTTGTATTTCAGGTCAAAAAGAAAAATGCTAGGAAGGAAAGATTCTGGAGACATGACAACAAGGAGTCGGGTGGGTGTTGTTTCTGGAAATGGAACTGCTACCAGTCTTGCGACCTCACCAAGCTCACCAAACATGCCCACAAGTCCAGCCACTCAAACTGGGTCCCAGAAAGCTCCTGGTCAAATTTACAGGAGTGTCAAAAAGTCCAGTACCTCTAATGAAGAGTTTAAATTGCTGCTGTTGAGAAAGGGAAGTCGCTCCGATAACAGTTATCGCATGTCAGCTACAGAGATCCTAAAGAGTCCCATTGCACCGAAAAGCCCTGGTGAGCCCCTTACGGAGGGTTCCAGACCAATGGAAGAACCACTGTTTCCTTTGCAACAACATTCTCCTGATGTAACACCTGAACAGATACATAGCCCTTTTCCAAAAACTTATGCAGAGGGCTTTACAATGAAAGCTTTTCCCACATCTGCCTCATCTAGACAAGGTCGGTCTAGGATGCCACCTGCCGCAAACAGTAGCCGCTACAGCACACGAAGTCGGCTGTACACCACTCCAATGCAGGCCATATCGGAGGGGGAAACCGAAAACTCGGACGGAAGTCCACATGATGATCGTTCCTCCTGAACATGCACCTTCAGCTTTTAGCATCAACCAAGTCAACCAATTTTTATCATCAAGTTAAAACATAATGCTGGGCACTTGGCATACTCAGTCAGTTTGAGTATCAGTAGACAAACTATGTAGTGTTTGAACAAAACATTCTGATGTTGATTTTTAGTGGCCGTGTTCTAATAATATCCATAAGCATATTTGTTTCGTGCGTATGCTCTGTTTGTGTCCCAAGTAACATTTCATTTTGGAAAGAAGGTGGAGAGATTTTAAATTCAAATTATTGAAAATTCATCACTTTGTAAGTATTCATGTCATCAATGCAGTAATGCTTGTTTCGTCGCTAACATTTAAAATTGTCTAGAGGGTATAAGCAGAACTGTTTTGGGGCTAACTGTGAAAATGGTCCAGGCGTAATACGTAGAAGTAGGGGAAACCTTTCCTGTACCTTACACACAAACTGTTTATGGCAGACAGCTTGGGACAATCAAAGAGAGTGGCCTTTTGTATAGTTAGCTGTAGCATAAATGGGCGGAGTATTTTTGAGTAGTATCTTAGATTTACTTTTATCCCGTAAGTGAATCTTATTGGGCAAGAAATGTAGCTATTTGGATTATCTGATGGCCAACCAATATTTTGCACTTCTTTTGGTACTGAGAAAATGTCCCAACATACCAACGTAAGCTGGTAAGAAAAAGTGACGTGAAAATGAATATCTATATTTAGTATATGAATTTAAAAAATCTATTTTTAATTGACATTTAGCTTACAAAAAATAACAGACTGTCTGACAAATGTGGACACAAGCTTGTCCTTTTTATTGGCATTTTTAAGACAAAGACATTTCTATTAATGCATCCTCTAATTTAAATGATATGCTGCAATTACTAACCATCTGACTCTTCAGTGTGATTTGATATTTACCTTTTTTTATTGGAATTTATTAAACTTTTGGAGAGTCAGTGATCAAACAACTGAGCAAAATGAGCAATGTATCAACAATGAATTGATCTGTTGAGGTATTTCAGCAACAGCTACATCATGATCGTCAGTTGTATTCTGTGAATACTGTACCAATCCTTATCTTTTCTCTTTTATTAATGATTCTGTTCTGCTCATTGCTAGGTGATTTTGTTGTTGTTGTTGTTCGTGAACACTGACCCACAACAGACTAATACTGTGCAAATGATTGACAGCCAACCTATTAAATTATGCCTAAACCCCAGTGGTTGTAGCTTTTATATGTTTGACTTTAATAGTTAAGAATTTAACTGCATGCAATACAATTTCAGAGATTAGCCAATACTGGTAGACCATTCGTTAGCGTATTGTCAATTTAATGAATTTACCTTATCAATATGTCAAGCAGTTTGTTTTGAGGTTGTAGATTAAAACACATTCGACAATCTGTTTTACTGCATTTATATGTAGTAAAACAGACTACAGGAGAACCATATTGTAACAAATGTAGAAGGTTTAGTAGAAGTTTCTAGAAGTGTGTAGTGAAAGTGCTTTTGGTTGGGAAAAGGGCATTTGCAGTTGTATTGCATTGGGCTTGAATTTGAGATGTTCCGAGGGCAATGAGGAAAGTTAACAGAAAGAGGACAAGAAGGGTATCAGTTTTCTGATGGAAAATTAATTTTCTCTATGCTGTAGTTCTTAAATAGCACAGAAAACCAATATATCCAAAGAAAGAGCACACACTGTGGTGCTGAGACACGTCAAACTGAGAAACAGGGCCGGTCTGCAGTAAAATGCGTCATAGATTGTTTTTATTTTGCTGTATTTTTGTCTTCACCAACATTAAATCTGTGCCTAATAGATGTGAATAAGACGAAAATCAAAGGAAAAAGTTAAAGGACTGATGAATTAAATTTGAAAACTACTGTTTTGGTACACTATCTTTTTTGGCACACAAGATCGTGTCTTATTTTCATATTTATAATTTTGGTGCTACAGCAAAGAGAGATTTTTAGAATTATCTATGAAAAGTGCTGGCTTTTATGGAACATTGGGCTTTGATCAATTTCTAATGATTGCAGATATTTATGAATTTGTGAATTTTGTGATGTTTCTCTTTCCAGAGGTTAAGCTTTATTGGGAAAACACTGGTTTTAAAAGACAGATGAATTTGCCACGGAAACTAAAACTAAACAACATTACACAAATACTGATGACATAAGCTACCATGTTTACGGTTCTTTTAAAACCCAATGGTTCACTGTGTCCAGTGGTGCCCATTGCCAGTGTAAGATTCTGGTGTTTTTACAATTTAACTTGCCAAGTAAGATATTTAGTCTTTAAATCATTTACAGGACCCAGTGTACTGTATGAGCTGCATGTGTCCACCTAGTTTATCACTAACATCTACCGGATTAACTCCAGCGTTAAAAACAAATGTTATATAAATTACACGAACTAGCATCTTAATTTAAGTTGCAAAACTTAAAAGGCAGCAAAGACTGTTTTTTATCCTCAACAGACAGAGGTAAACAATTTATAAGCCACCATATCAACATTCTGACGTTAAAATGTGCACTGACATAGTTTGTGAAGGATGTTACATTGTCTTTTGCTGTACCTAAAGATATTTATACAGGAATACAGATTATAGTTGAAACAAGAACATAGCGAAACAAAATATTTCTACAGTAAATAAAATTGCATGCTTGATGAATGGTAACAAACAAAGATTGTGTACCAAAGGGTTTCAGAGTTGGACGAGCATGTTAAAAAGCAAACATAAGATACTGTAGTAAAAATACAGCGATGTCGCTTCTGGTACTAGACTGAAGCCTTCAAGCAACTAAAATGAAAAAAAAATATTTTTTGTACAAATTTGTAAATACAATACCTTTAAAAATTGTTTCCAGGGTGTTTCTTATGTAAAATGTTTTTAAAGTTTACATTAATTATAAGCCTTTGTATATTTTTGATCTGTGCAACACTTTGAGTCTTGTATTTATTTTTAGTAAACTTGGTGGAAAAGTCCAATTGCAAAAATGTCTCTAAAACCATTTGCCAACTTGACTGGCTGTTTAGTAAATGTGCATAGAGGTCAATAAATGTGACTGCTTTAAACATTTCTGCTTGTGTGTTTAACTGAGTCGTTTAAAAAAAGGGGTGAATTTTGTAATTATTTTGTCAAATTGTCTCTTACCATCTTGACTTCTCCCAACCACACAGCAGGAGAAAACAGCTTGATTACTCCCTCCCTTTAGTGAGAACAGTCGAACCTCCATCTTTACTTGTTATATGAAAGGCCATGTACATTATATTTACATTTATTTATCAGACACTTTTTCCAAAATGTTTACGTGTGGAGGGAAATTAGAATGACAATAAAAAGCCAGTGACTGAATTTGTATTAATGTTCGGACAAGTTGTACAAAACTCTTATTTAGGTAAGGTGTGGTTTTTCTTACGTCGTATAATGAGGATCTGTGAATATGTGCAATATGTTGTGAACTGGTCTAAAGGAACAACATTTTTGACCCATTTTAATCACCACATTTCTCAGAGATCATTCTGACCATTCTGCGCTTCAGTGTAATCTGAAAATGTGCACTGACAGTATGTAATTCCTGGAGGAGATTCAGCTAGACTGTTTAAAAGTTTCATATCTACAGCATACTTTAAAAAGGTTGTGTTGACCTTTAAGGATGTTTTTAAATATGTTTACTAGGAGTTTAGATGTTTGCTTTGGCCAAGGAAGATGGAATGTTTGATAGTTCTAGGCCTACATAATGAGTTTCTTTACAGACAGAATAAAACGGTAAGCATTCCCTTTTAAGTATTGAATGGATTGGATTATGACAACAAAATGACTTCTGATAAATAACCATAACACAAAACGATCCTTGACAAAAATTCAGTTCCTTTCAGTATTCAGTCATTTTTATTTGTCCATGTTTATCAAAGCAAACTTGTCAGAAAAACAAAATCAGTCAGTACAACAACACAATTTTGGTAAGACTTTGCAAAATGTTTAATGGAATGCTCGAATATCCTAAAACAAGCAGAATTTAAAGTATGTTGTTTGTTCTATATTAAACACAGAAATAAATCCTCCAATTCCCTCAAAACTACTAACGAAAAAAATATAATGTGATCTTATCTAAAAAGAAATATTATTAAGTTCAGTGGTCAAATTTCTAGGAACTAAAAACAAATTCCTACATTTGTTTCATTGAAGGTTTTCAATAGTCTTTCACCACAATGTTTGCGAATCCATGAACCTGAGTGAGCTGAGGACAATCAAGTGTTGCTAGAAGTTTCTGTGGACCACGCCGTAGAGGAACAAACTTCTCTGTCAGGCACACTGTATCTTGACTTGCAATGTCACTGAGGAAGCAGAGATACATTATTATGAGAGAGAGTCATTTCAAATGATCAAAGACAATTATTACAGTATATACCATTATGGCTGGCTGAGAAATAAAAAATGACATCAATGTTTTTTGATGATATTCCATATTATTATTACGTTTGTTGTAGCCTATGTACTGTAATTTTTCCATTAATATGAAAAGTTTTATTCAGTTTAATCAGTTACAATGAACATTTTCTTTAGTATCTTACCCATAGTTAATTGTTTTAATATCCCTCATTCCTAGTCCTTCAAACCTGAAGATCACATTCTTCAGTACACACGGCAGAGGGTTCTGGAACTTGACTTTGACCGTCATCTCTTTGCCCAAAACTGCATCACATAAAGGCTGAAACGGACAAATTGCAAACAAGACACACTATTTACCTACCGTTCACATTATGACAAACGGACAGCAAAAACAGCTTAAAAGTTAACTTATAGACACAATTTAGCCACAATTAAACAACTGGACTGTAACAGCTAAAATAAGCTATAAATCCACTATAAACTCACTGTGATAATGAGGTCTGGTGTACGCAGTCTGAAATTGAACCGTTTGGCCAGAATCTGTTTCGTCTCCGTGACCTGCCCAGAAAGAGAGAGCATCAGAGCTCCCTGGTCCACCAGCTGGTTCTTATAAATCTCATATCGCAGCGTCCACTCCATAGTCTGCGCTACAAAGGGAAGAGAGATTGATACTAAATGAATATTAAGGCTCTAAATACAAGTTTTCGTTTAAATGAATACTAATCAAACAAATCATTACTATTACGAGTAGTTTATGACCGCCCATGCGGACTGTTGTGTGGCATGCAGAGATGTCTATGTAGAAAATTACAAATCATTTATAAATTTCCATCTCAGCTGCCCTGAACTTCTGTAATTACCTTCATGGGGTTTTAGCTCAATGCATATCTGGTCCTTTTTCAACAAGGTCCGGGAGACTCCAGTGTAGTACATGGCAGAAACCTGACTGTTGAGTGTGATGTTGCGAGGAGAGCTGCATGTGTTCTTCAGAATGACATGCAGCACAGCATCCTGGCCCACATATGGCCCATCGCCCCGTATTCCAACCTCAAGAACCACATGTCCGGTGGAGGATGGAGAAGAGGATGAAGAAGAGGATGGAGAAGAGGATGAAGAAGAGAATGAAGAAGAGGATGGAGAAGAGGATGAAGATCGCTTGGAGCCATAACGACAGGCTGTTTCCACAGCAATGCGCTCCTCATCTGAACCTGATGAATGTGGGAGAAACAGCGAGGTTTAGAGACAATCAAAATAAATTTGTACAAAAATATAGAAGTAACAAAATGGAACTTTGAAAAAACACATACATACATTAGTCACAAATATGACGTATTTTAAAAAGCATTAAAACATGTAAATAAACTGGTTTCGATAACGTTGCCAAAGAATGTAAATTTTAGGCATTTTAGTACAAAAACAAACATGTTACAAACATGTTAATCTAACATTGCAATGTTAGATTGTGTAATGTTTTACTTAGATAAACGCTTAAAATGTTTAAACCACAGTAAAAAATACTGTAGTTTATAAATTACATGTTTATTTTATCTTAGATTATATGGGCGCGCGAGACTGACGGAAGCAATGCGCGCGCTAAAGGGAAGTCACGTTTTCGGAGGTAAGACACTTTATGTAAGACAATATCAAAAGTTAATAAACGCACACATGCGCACACAAAAAACACATGCAAGTCACATCGTAATATTTTGGTGCGGGGCAGGTTATTTATAGGTGGATTTGAAAAAATAAACATCACTAGTGCGCATGAAAAAGGCTAATATTGCGATTTGGCAAAATGTGGCGGGTGACATTTGACAATTTCAACAATTTGAGAACGGCGCATTAGTAAAAAACGATTAAGTCATATACGTTATAGTATGTTATTGGGTTGTGTTGTATTACCCTCGGGGTATTTGTAGAGGTGTGTGATATCCACGCGTGTGTCTGAGCCCACAGCTTTAGTGCTGATGCAGTGACCCACTGCGCTCTTGTCCACTCGAAACTCAGAGAATGTGCCGTCAGCCTTCCGCTTATAGAAAATCTGATCACTGTTCACCTACAACAAGACAAAATGTTTACCGATTCTGTAATACTTTGAATGAATGTTCCTTGTTTATGTGGCCTGATATAGGTGGGTAAACAAATTAAAAACGCGTATGTTCTTATTGTGAATCCTACTGTAATTATGTTAACATGCAAAATGTGTACTGCAGTATAAAATGCTCCTCAGATATACAAACATTAAATATACTCTATAATATTTATTCGAAATTGTTGGAGAAAATACAAATATTTGTTTTTTTTAACAGAAACTGAACAGAAAAAAATGTACAAGAGGTTTTACGTATATGGAGACAATTGGGCAAGTCACCACTAGGTAGGTAAGTTATTTTGGTTTTCCTGTTTTGGTCCTTAGTTTTAACTAGTTATTATGTTCATCTGTTTTATTAGTTATTTGTCAATATACTTATGTTCTACTTTTGTGTTACACAACAACAAACGCAACACAAAGGTGCAAAAAATGTAACAGCATACATGTTTGGCATGACAAAGTTAAATAAATTATAGTATGAATAACAAAACATTAGAGTTTTAAATGAGACGAATCTGGATTTGTAAATCATTGTGATGGAATGTTACATTACAGGTCAGAAATTAACATACCTCAGCAAAGACGAAGGGCGTGTCATATTTGTGGAAGACCTGCCCACTGCGGACTGCAGCGACGGAGGCGGGGCCACAGCGATAGAAGCCCTGACTGGTCTCCTGGGGAGTAGCATCCACCACCTGCCACCCTCCAAAACCAGCTGGCAGGTCTGGCCGAGTCATCCAGCACTCGTTCCACACGTGGAAGTTCCTACACAACCACAAAAGGTGAGGAAGAGAGATTAGAAGAGAGGACCTTCAATTAGACTGTTTATTGAGATAAATTGAATGTAACATTTATTATTAACACAGAACAACCTATTTTACTTCCATTAACGTATAGCGATATAAGTTATTATCTTAGTGAAATTGGAAATTTAATAAGAAATAATGTAGAATGAACTTGACTGGGTTTTGTATGAGATTGTTTCAGTGGTGGAGGAAGTTATTGCATAGCTGACATATTCCAGTGCGAATTGTTTTTAGATTTGAAATAACATACACAGATGACGAGCACAATAACTCCAGGAACGCAGAGTGAGAAGGTAATTCGAGTAGATAAAGTCTGATGATGATGTGACATGTTTAATAAAGGCAAAATCTTACCAGATTGAATCACGGTTAAGGTTTTTAATCTCTTTAAGATTCTCGTCTAAATAAACATCTGTTGTCAAGGAAACGTCAGTGTCATGAGCAGAACTAAAGTTTGAGACCGGACGGGTAGGAATGCCAAAACACCGCATCACTGTGAGAAAGAGAGAGAGAGAAAGAGAGAGAATAGAAGTGTATAAATGAACTTCATTTGCTGTTAGGGGTGTGAATATTTTCTTAGGTGCTTATAATATTTCTTATATGATTACCATTCATTACTATATGATTACATTTGTTTGGTGCGCAGTAGGTCAGTTTTGTATGAAATGTGCACACAATACTGTATGGCATTCATTGTGACTGGTGCAATCTTAATTACTGTTTACAATACAGTACACAACAGTACATGAAAACTAATATATACAGTTCACATTTACAATGACAACCTAATTATGATCACTTATAATCATATAATTATAAATGAAACACTTATAGTCATCTAAAAAAACTACATTTTTACACCCTTTTGTCTTTCTCTTGTTCCTTTTCTTATCTCCTGACTATAAATCTTACTTGTGTTTGTGACCCCAGCGAAAACCCAGCACTGTCCATATTTAACAGGCGTCCCTCCACTTTGGTGGTATTGTTTAAGGATGGCACTGCTACCACTCCAGGCTGTAGGAGCAATTCCACCCTCGTAGCCCTTTTCCCATTTGCCCTCCACTATGCCTTGATCGTCATTGGCATTAACCTGGCAAAAAACATATTCACCAAATCATCACAGTTTTCATCAAGTCGGTCATCAATGATTTCTACAACAGGAAACGCTGAGACTTATAGAAGGCTTTCTAATCAACACAGCATAAAAAATAGGATAAAATGTTGGTAAAAAATAGATTACAACTCACCATAGCAGATGCTACTCTGGCCACATTAATGGGGTCTCCCCATCCGGAACAGGGGGCGCCACTTTTCTCCAGCACAAAGAAGCAGGCAGCCAAGATTCCCTCGTCATACTAAGAATCAGACATCAGAGTGAGCAAATTATAGAAAAGAGAAAAGTTGGCCAAGTCATGTGAGAGCAGTAAAGGGGTTATTTTTCTGTTTAGTATGTTATTGAAGTGCCTGCGGCTCTTGTTTACTTTTGAACATAAAAATACATATGTTCAAATATATATTTTATAACTCGGTTATAAAAGTTTGCGTTCAGTGGAGAAGCATTTACTTGTCAGATGTGTAGAGTGTTAAAGAAGCTACAGTTGTCGGAAATGAATGAAACTCTTACTAGGCCAAAGTTCCATGTTCTGCAACCGATCTGACTCTTAGTTCCATAGTAGAGTCTGCCCATGTCATTCAGCACGTACTCCTTCTTCTGTGCCTCATCCTCCAGGTACACAGTGTCATCTTGTAAAGACAGTGAGAGAAAGCTTATGCAGTGACAAACTAATATATTGGCCGAGATTCACTTCATGCTTCACACATACCTCTACACCAGGGGTTGAACAGCATGTAAATGGCATTGTCAGGTGTGTATGGTGAAGTGTATTTTCCTCCTGGGCTGTTCATTACTACAGTGAGCTTGTATTGTCCAATACAAGCAGTTGGAAGGGAATAAACTGACAGTCTGATTCTGTTCTGTGTCTGTTCAACAATCTTGGCCTCCCAGGAATTTCTTTTGAATTCTGCCACCATTGGAACGGTCACAAAACTGCGCTTGTGTGCAGGTGAAGCATTACCTGTAAACACACACGAGAACAAGAAATGGCAGTGAGGGTTTGATTTAAAAAAATATGATGCAAATTAACCTGCCAAAGTAATCAGAAATCCATGGGCTCTTATTGTAATTGCATTGTAAATGCTAATGCATTCTGGGAAATAGCAAAGGACCGCCTACTCATGATGGCAAAAACATGACAGCAAAACAAATTACAAGAACAACAAAAGCAGTGACTGACCAAGTGTCAGCTCCAGGTGAAGCTGATCGGTCTTTGGATTGAAAGGTCGGGAAAGCTCAAGACACATCTGAAAACAGTGTCCTCTGCGGACAATGAGCTGGTTGCTATGGAAACGGTCTGTGTGATGCTCCAGTCGATTTGGTCCATCCTTGGACCTGTAGAGGTCAATTGAACGTACCTGCAGCATTGCAGCTGAAAAAAAAATTTTGAAATATTGTATAACATTTGTGAATATTCCTTAGTATGCGTGTAACGTGAAAACTTGAGCAGTTTGAAGAGATATTTATCGTTTGAAAGCTATATGGTTATTAGGGGCTAGCAAATGGATGTTAAGGGGTTGTGCGTAGTTGCTGAAGCATTAAGACTGATGGAGTTTAAGTTCATGATTCATAAGAAATTGGAGTCAGATACTGAACATTCATTCAGTGGAGATGTATAGATTTTTAAAAATATGAGTATGATATAAGAAACAGGTGAATAGGTCCATAAGTCTAATCAGTTAAAAGCCTCTTACCATTCAACTCTGTGTGTGGTGCCCTGAGAGAGAAAGAATGAAACATGATCATTTTTTAATCAGATTTCAATCAATTTAAGAACATCGGTTTGGTATTCATTGTTGTCTGTTGCCTGGAGGTGATTCACTCAAAGAAATCAGTACACATAGAATAATCTTACCAGTATCTTCATTCCCAGCAGGAAATAAATAAACTTAATCCTCTAACAAGGACTGCTAATCCAGGCAGAATGTATTTATTGCATTCAGCCTCTCTGTATTCATTGTCATCTTGTTCAAGAGTTATAAGTAGATTTGTATTCCCTTAAGGAAAGGCTTCAAAGGTGTGTTATCAAATCCTCTTTTCTTTATATTTAATTACCTTCCCTGAGGTCTGCTTTAAAATATTAGTAATTTGTGTGTGTCCAAAAATGTAATTTAGTTTTATGCCGGCATTTCCTCTCTCTGGATTTTAAGTCATTTATTCTTTAACTTTTTCAAAGTTTTTTAAAGTGGGTTTTTTAATGCAAAAAAGTTGATTCGGTCATTTAAAAGTTTTAGATTCACTGTAGGCGTTCTGATTTTTCATAAAAAGTGTCATGACACAGAACCCATTTGTCTCGTTTTCTGTCAGTCATGTATGAGAACATACAAATCTCAATATGAACATCTGCATACAGGTTCTTAAAACATGATTACGTGCAAAATAAATCCTAAGAAAAAACAATATTTCAAATGCGTACTTACATGTTTACAGTTTTTCCCCTTTAATCCAAAGATTTTGAATGAATAAACCAAGGTATGAAGTAGCCAGCAGTTCAGAAGCTCTGATGTGTCTCTGCTCCCCATGCTGGTATATATTCTCTTTATCTCCACCCCAATCACAGCTCATAGCTAAAGAGTGTCAAGAATGTCTTTGTCGCATGAGACAGACAGTTTAGTGTTTGGATGAGTATCACAGGTTAATTGTAACAGCTTAAACACTGGATGAAAGTCACGCCAGATGCATCACAGAGGAAGTTTAAGAACTAATGACATCATGACATAGCACAATCATTTGAAGTCTCATTAAAGGAAATTAATTAGATACATTAGCGCAAATCTTGCTGTAATTATTCTGAACCGGTAAGCAGAGCTGACATGAGGATTTTTTTAAGATATTGGAGCAATACACACATGCATACATATATATGACCCACACAACCCCAAAAGCTCACACATAGACAGAACATGTTTATGATTAGCTTTTAATAATTATGTAACTTTCATAATTACATGTCTTGGCTGAAATACATGAGCCATAGCAAGTACTTTTTATCTGTTAGTTGAACCAAGAGACCAGACCAGATCACTAATGCATGTACATTCAAATATAAATAGACATGTTGGTTGATCAAATTGTATGACATTTAGATCTGAAGATACATTAACTTAAGATATGAAACATATAGACTGTAATTCTGTGTTTAATCAAGTTATTATACTGGTACCAATATAATCTATCATTATATATCAGTAATATATCAATTATATAACAGCGATTCCTGGGTTGGGGGGGGGGAGGCCCAGGGTCTCAGAAAGTGGGTTAGAGCAAAATGTCTCAATGTGTATTCAGATGTGGTTACATTATCAGTAAATTAATCTTTACTTTTGTCTATACTAATCTTTATCTACCTTTATTAGATTATTTTCAGAATATATATAGGTGATTAGTTTCCTCTTTTTATAAAGACTTTTATAATGCTTAAAAAGGCAGTAAAATTAAACTGTCGTATGTCTGACATAAATGATTATAAATATGTATTTCGCAGACTGTTTTGGGCAAACAAATATTGTTAATTGGCACAGGAATGTGGCACTTTTTATGACCCTTCCCACATAATTGTCACGATTCATTCTATCAGCCAATCAGATGCATTGTCAGTGCCATTCTACCAATCACAGACACTTATTCACCTGAACAGGAACAAATAATAAAGATGGAATGCGGCAAACTGCCCCACTGATTCAGTCCTTAGATGAAATTCCTAATTAAGTTATTTACATGGTAAATACAGTGTCTCACTGACACAGTCATTACTTTAACTATATATACTAAATTCCCATATTATCTGTATTAGTGACAAACGCATATATCGCATTTTTGTTCAAATTTGTGGTATGTCACAGTTCATTTCAATTAAGTTAATTATAAGTGACTACATATTTTTCTGTACCGATGATTAAAAATGTTATTACTATTGTCCCCTGTTATTCAGAGGGCCCCCTTCTCACAATTTATACCCAATAAATTACAGCTGTGCATAACAGGAAAGACATAAATATGTTATAAAATAACCAAACACTAAGACATATCTTGATTTTTAGTTTTAGCTTCTTTTAAGAAGCTTCTTGTGTTAGTGTGTTTTGATTTAAAACTGTGACAATCTTTTATTCATTTCTTCTAATTTTTATTGAACTTTGCAACATGTGATAAACATTCTGCATTTATAGAAATAGCACATAACATGCTTTAAATGTCTTTATCATAATCACAAAAATAATATTAATGAATAAAGATTTTATAGAGCAACACATGAACTCACAGTCAAAGTTCAGTGAAGAAAACAGTGTTAATTAACCGTTAGAAAAGAATTCTTTTTATTGCTTTATAAAAAATAAACTTCTCATCAGAATTACATATATAATGCCATTCTGCATTAATGCAGATAATCTGATTGCAAAATTACTAAATACATTTGGTACAAGAAGACGTCATACAAATATACATTTTTAAAGCCAAAGCAACGTAATGCAGATTAATAATGCAGTAATAATCGTATGGAATTAATAATCAATTCCATACGTAATACATAAGTATTTTTGATTTGTTATTTGTATTGTACCATAAGTCAAAATTTGATATCAAAGTGTTAAGGTGGCATTTAACAGGCAAACCTAGTATATGTAATTCACTGGCAACAAAGCAGCTAACCCCATGAACTTGAGTCAGCTGAGGACAGTCCAGTGATGATCTCTTAACCATAGTTAATTGTTCTGACATACTGTAATCCAAGTCCTTTAATTCCAGAGGGTTCTGGAATTTGATGTTGAATGTCATTTCTTTGCCCACAACTGCACCACATACATGCTGAAAGTCAAAATCATGACACTTTATTAACATGCAGTTTACATTAGACAATTAGAAGGATATTCTGAGTAATGGCTGCTCACGAGAGATATTCTGATTAATGGGCAGCTTTTACAGTGAATGAAGTACAAAGAGAGTTCAAAATAGAGAACTGACCGTGATAATGAGATCTGGTGTTTGGTTCATATTAAAGTGCTTGGCTAAAATCTGCTCAGTCTGAGTGACCCGTCCAGAGAGGGTGAGCATCAGCGCCGCCTGATCCACCAGCTGGTCCTTGTACTCACTGCAGAGTCCACTCCAGATTCTGGACTTCAGAGGAAATAGAAATAAATAAATATACTTATCAAGATCTAATGAAATAAAAACTGTGTACTCGTGTGTGTAATGTGTGTACTCTTAACAATTAACAAAATTAACAGAAGATGTATACAGAAAATATATACATTTGAAATGAACATTTAATATTTTGAAAAGTTTAACCAAAACATCAGACGTCTTTTGCATTCAAGTGGTTATCTAAATGTTTTTCAATATTATGCTCTCTAGAATCAGAAGGTTTCTCTGCATTTACATCTGCATATGATTAATGATAACAGGTAGTAAATCATGGATAACGTAAACTAAATGTAATGATAATGTATGATGTAAACTAAAGACTGTTGACTACTATTAGTTACGTAGCTAAAGTTTCAGAAAGTTTAAAAAGCGCTTATAGGTTTAAAGCTTGTATAGGCTTAATGTAGAACATCTCTATGGCATAAAGCATTGATTAGAGATGCATATAATCCCTCATAGATGGATCTAATCCCTCACCCTCATAGGATTTGAGGTTAATGCATGTCTGGTACGACTTTTTTAACTCAGTGTAGTACATGACTGCCACCTGGCGGTAGAGAGTGAGACTGCGGGGAGAGGTGGAGTTGTTCTTCAGAATGACAGACCCACACATGGCCCCTCCCCCTGCATTTTGACCTCAATGCTCACATCCACAGTGGAGGGCAGTGGGTATATGCATCGCCTGGATCCATAGCGAGAGGCTGTTTCCATGGCAATGCATTCCTCCTTCATACCTGATAAAATATACAAAAGTGATGAGAAAAATGAACTTTAAACTTAATACTGAAGCACGTAAAGATTTACCGTGACCAGTCATGTTGACATTTATCTGTGCAATGTCAGTAAAATGAAAGGTCTGTTTGGACTGGGATTAAAGTTATATTACAATTTTATATTTCATCATGCTGGAAGTTTTCTTGTCTGTAAGAGGTCATGTTAAGGAGATTGTGTTTTTGTGACGGACACGAGTGATGAGTGAGTCTGAGTTTGTCTGAGCCGACAGCTTTGGTGCTAATGCAGTGACCTACTGCATATTTATCAACATGGATCACAGCAAAAGTTCTATTATGTTTGTGCTGCCAGAAGCACTGCCAGAAGAATGTAAAGAGTTAATCATACAGTAACACTGTACCAGGATGTGCAGCATTTAGAATTCCTAAATTTGAGTTTAATATGGATTGAGGACACAGAACGGAATACGGAATTGTAATTGATTTTGAATCTAAGGATGTAGAATTAAAATTCAGAGAAGTTGATATACATATACAAACACACAATTTCATATTTCTGTATTAATTAACAATAAACAATATCATTTCTAGAAACTGTTTATATTTATAGTCAATATTGTTAAAATGTTAAAAGATATTTGTGTTTATTTAATGTACAATACTCTAAAATATAATTTAAAATAGCTTTATTTTTCTGTACATTCAGTGAAAAAAGACTAATAAAATAGTTTTGTGACTGTTGAATTTCTTTATATTCAGTAAAATTATTTTAATTCAGTAAAAAAATTAACTGATTTACATTCTGATTTAAATTCCTGTTTAGCATGTGTAGAGAGAGAGAGAGAGAGAGAGAGAAAGAGAGAGAGTATATACAGAGACTTTATGATGGAACGCTAAACGTATTTCAGCGAAAAGGAAGGGTGCTTCATGCTTTAATAAGACCCGCCCACTGCAGACTGCAGCAACAGGGGCGGGGCTACAGCGATAGAAGCCCTGACTGGTCAACTGAGGGGTGGAATCAACCACCTGCCAACCTCCAAAACCAGCTGGCAGGTCATCCAGCACTCATTCCACACATGGAAGTTCCTACACAGAGTAGCAATCAACATTTGTGGCCAGCTGGCTAAAGATGCTGAAAAAACTGTGATGAGCATTCATCCAATGCATTTGTAAACAGGCCAACCATTTGAAAATAGCATGGACTAAATATAAATAATGAATTTCCTTTCAATAATATAGGAGTCCTAATCTAGCACTTTTAAGCATAACTGCAACAAATGCACTGAACAATTTACAATAAAACTACACCCTGGATGATGTCATTGAGGCTTTCTGAGATGTCATAACCTATAGAAAGACTAAAAAACATGATCTCACCAGATTGAATTACAGTTCAGATCTTCAAGTGGCCCAAAATTTTCATCAAAATAAAAGTCTGTCGTCAAGGAAACATAGTATCATGGGCAGAGCAGAAGTTGGGAATGCCCAAACACCTCAACACTAGAGAACGAGAGGAAAAATATTGTATTAAATATGACATCACTTTCACCCTGTCTTTCTTTCAACAGCATCTCTGTTCTTTGTACTTGTAATCATACATGTGATTCGAATATGTCCATATTTACCACACCAGGATGTAGGAGCAGTTCCATCTTCATAGTTACCTAATTAGTTTCCCATCACCACATCTGTTGCAAAGACGAAACATCAAAATGTGACATTATTGACAATCTAATGGTGATTTAAATAAACAGAAAACTCAAAGCATTAGATAAAAAAATCAATATGTTGTTTATTAAAACAAGTGAATGAAAAAGGAGGGAAAACTTACCATAGCACATGCTACTCTGACCACACTTTTCTCCAGCACAAAGAAACATGCAGCCAAGATTTCCTCATCAAACTAATCATTGAAGATCACAGAGCAAGTTATTTATTGGTGATAATTCTTGGATGTGATATTACATTTATTTGTCTTAGGTTAACATGCAGTTTAGGGTTTAAACATGAGCATGAATTGAATGTAATGTTAAAACAGCAGAGTGTGCTGTATTTATCCCTAGGTTGGGTAACTGCAGAGTACAGTAACAGTTTCATAAAATACTGTACTTTATAGAATTCTGGGCCCTTATCTCTATAGTGAAATAGAATTGAAATGCACATCTGGGTTTCATCACTTTGGAAAATAAAATGCATATGTTTTTGATGTAAAATGTAAATGATGTTAAATTTTGATGTTAAATGTAAAATGACTTTTAAGTACATGAAAACTATAATTAATTGTAACTATACTGTAATTGAATTGGGCAGGGTTGGGCAATTCGAACTATAATTACCCAACCCTGTTACAAAGGTCTGTTAAGAACTTTGGCACTTGGCTTATGTCAGGGAATTACATTCTTAATATCCTTCTCAGTGGCAGCTTTGGTCGTTTAAATTGAGGTCACTTGCTGTCTTATGACGGTTCATTCACACTAACCATATTATAATCCATATCTTCCCACTTTTCACTGAAGATTTGATAAGTTGAGTCCTCAGTTGAGTTTCATTTCAGTTGAGTTTCAAGTATGAATTTTGTTTCGATAAAATATAATTAAATTATCTAAGTAAGTAATTAACACAAATGAGACAATTGTTAAAATACAAACTTACGTAGGTTGTATAATTAGGATAATCTGGTTTGAGATAAATTTGATTTAGCAAATCTGAGTTACTTTGTGACATTGTTGAGATCTTATCTGAAACTCATGTGAGAGATGTGTGTTTTCTGGACTTTTCTTTTTCTTGCGAGAAATATCAGAGACAGAAGCTGTCTAGGAGAAACAACTGATATATTAAGGAGATCTCTAATCTGTGATTTCCTGTTATTTACGGTATATTTTAATTTTCATTAAAAAAGTGTAATTAATCCTTTAATTACACATTTAATTAAAAGTGTAATAGCCCCTTTTAATTTTAAACAGGAAAATATTTCAATCACATTAAGATCTTTGTACTCACTGTTGTCTTATTGAAGAGACTGAATGACACATAAATTGTGATATGCAGGCAAGCAGACTGAGACATAATCATCTGTATCTTACCAATATGTTATCTTTTAAATCTACCTGTTTTTTAAAAGCAATGCTTATATGCAAAATCACAAGAGCATAAAATAAGGTTTGAGTCAATTACTTACATGTTTGTAGTTCTTGTTCCTGAATGTGTTTTGTCTCTGTATATT
>JAZGTJ010006101.1:0-25803 GCA_036877575.1 Botia almorhae | reverse complement strand
CTGGGAATTAAACCCATTACCTTGATGTTGCTAGCAGTAGTTAAACTACATGAAAACATGATTAGTCTAATTACACAGTAATCTAAAGAACTGGTCAAATGAACAAGCAATTACATTACATATTTTGTGAAAATTATTATTACTCCAACTTTCCCTCAGTTTTAGCATCACTTTTACTATATACAAACAATCTAAACATCCACTATTAGACATTTTTAGTATACAAATGATTATTGTGTATAGGTCCATGGTCAAAAGTTCCCATACAGCAGTTAAAAATACATGTGAGTGTGTGTTTGGGAAAAACACACTTATTTTAATTCACTTTTTTTTCACAGTTGTTTTTTTAATGGATCTAATGTTTCTTGTAAAACAAATGTTTTACTTGTGACCATAATGTCCAAAGCTAATAAATTTAGGTGATGTGTTTCCTAATAGACGTATAGTGTTGACAAACAAGTGGCGGACAGTGCTAGCACAGCTACGGCGTATCACTGTGGTGTGAAGGCCAATGCTAAAACGGTGGGTTTGAGTGCTAAAGCTGTGGCCTACGAGTGCAACACCACTTTTGGCAATGAGGTTTTCTCTGTACTACATCGCGCCAAAGCACAAGGTATGTTCCATTCACACACTTGTTATGACACTGACAGACACACAGCATGAAGCAAGCTCTACCAAAGAAGTCACTTCACTCTTTAGCTATATTTGCAATGCCTTATACAAGTCTAAGTGGTGTCTAATTAAATGTGAGAAATCTCTTGCTAAGGTCACAATAAAATAACCTATTTCAGACCCTAAATTAGACCTGCCATCAGCTGTGCCATAAATTGTTTCTTAAGCTCAAATCAAATACTATTAACTAACACTCAAAGTAGATTATGATGTTAGCATGTCGCTAAACTCAAACTAGGTTTTCAAACTGGAGTCTCAAGAAGGTTCTGGGGTCCCTTGAAAGAAGAGGCTTTTTTTAAAGAAAAAAGAGATTGGTAGAGAAGAGCAAGAATGGTAAACGTCCACCGAACATTACTACTGTTTTTTTATAAGTGTTTATATTTATTTCTAAATGTTTATCTCTTCTTTCTTGCTACATAACTATTTTCCAGAATTGTTTATATTTGCTTCTGTCTTTTTAGTGAGTTGTTCCACTACAGTGCCTCTATCTCCTTCACTGGAAGTTGTAAGGCAGTATTCTTAAGGCAGTGAGATTTAGTGTGACTGTTGCTGCAGTAAAAATAAATTTAATTTGTTTAATTTGTTTCTCTTCAGGTTTATACATCCAACATTACTCAAAGTGTTGCTATATATGTTTAAGTTTAAAAACAATATGTTGTCTTTATAATGTTACACTAACGATTAAAAGCTTCTATACATATAATATACAAATATACAAAGATATTTTAGGAAGGGGGTCCTTCAATAAAGTTCATTATGTTTAAGGATCCCTAGCATCACGAAGTTTGAAAACACTAAAATGATTATTCCATACTATAATAAGCACTTTAGCACACAAATATTTGATGAAATAATATGTAATTAGATTAGCTATTTCCTATCAACAATAATAAATAAAAATTAAAAATTAATAAAAATTACCCTCTGGCTACATTTTAAAAGAGCAGTTTTCATCCTGATGCATCATGGGATTGCCTTAGATTTGAAATATAAATGTGATGATGCCTGTGTGTGTTTATGTATGTGTATGTACTTAGGGAAGTCTGTTGGCATTGTGACCACCACCCGAGTCCAGCATGCGTCACCTGCAGCAGCCTATGCCCACTCAGTGAGTCGCAGTTGGTACAGCGATGCAGATATGCCCTCCAGTGCCCGTCGTCAGGGCTGCACAGATATTGCCACGCAGCTTGTGACCAACACTGACATTGATGTGAGCTATAACCTAATGTCTTCAATTTAAAACTAATATTGTGAATGTATGTTGAAAGTTGATCAAATCATCGATTATTGGTGGCGATTCTTAAACTAATAGACCAAAAAACTGAAAATTCTTTAATGATATACTTATCCCAATAGAGTGACAAATAAGCACAACGCAAGTTTAAAAAAATTAGTTCATGTGACACTCTACATTCCAAGTCTTCTAAAGCCACGCGATTGTGTTTTACGATGAACTCACTGAAATGTAAATATTTACTGAAAACCCTTATCATACAGTTTTCATGTCCATTCAAATATGGTGCCTTCAGACGCAACATGTCGGCTTTAACTTCAAAACAAGTGCAAATTACATAAATATCAGTAATTTTATCACATAAAGCTGTTGTATGGCTTAAGAGGCTAAAAGTACTGAGTACTGTGTCTTATCAACTACTTCCATGAAAATTTTCTGGTTCCATTTTTTGTTATTTTGGAGCTTGACAGTAAAGATCTAAAGATTCACTTTCGATAAATCCTAGGTAATTCTTGGAGGTGGCCGTATGTACATGACACCCAAGGGTACCCCTGATCCGGAATACCCCTCATCATCATCGCGTAAAGGAGATCGAAAAGACAAAAAAAATCTTATAGACATCTGGCTTAATGCTCGTAAGGTATTTTTAAAGAACAGTTATTATGCTGTACATATTTTCCCTTGAATCATTCCTGTGGTTTTTTTATATGTTTTCCTGTTTCTCATTTCTGTTTATTAGGGGAGGAATGCACAGTATGTTTGGAACAAAGAGCAGTTTAATGCAGTGAATGTAAAAACAACAGACTGCCTGATGGGTAATGTTACAAAGATTTGTCGTTGTGATTATTTTATTTGTTTGCTATGTGACACCAAGCATATTCTGAAACTTTAAAGGAATAGTTTGTCCAAAAATGTCAAATCTGTCATCAGTTACTAACCTTAACATAGTTCCAAAACCTATGACTTTGTTTTCTGTGGAACACAAAATTAGATTCAATACTAATATTGTTTTGCCTCTGACAACAGTAATATTTAATTTCATGCGTTTTTAATGAATTAATTAATTAATGACAGACAGATCCAACAGTACAGTACAGTTCAGTACAGTACATCCAAGATAAGGAAGATAAACAGTTTAATGACTATGTCCAAATAATGACTCCATAACAACTGAATGTGTGTGGGTGTTCCTTATTGCATCCATGATTGTGAACGTGATCGTAATAAGACCACAAAAGTTCTTGTTCTATGTTCCAGAGTTTAGCCTTCAGCATTTATTCAGCCCATAGCACACTTAATAGTGTCTTCTTAAATTGTAATATCCAAAAGCACAAAACAGATTTGAGATTTCTTACAAATGGCAACATTTACTATGAATAACCACTTTAATCTATTCCTCTTATATGATGCATGAAAATATTCATAGGAGTTTGGAACAACATGAGAGTAAGTAAATAATGGCAAAAGTTTTCTGAGTAGACAAACCTTGAAAAAATCTTGGGTCATTTAACGATAAATGGGCTACCATAGCTAATGTTGTGGTTTCGTTACAACATAGTTAATGTTATATTATGTAATATAATGTTTTCTCTTTACATGTAAATCCTAATTATTGTATGATGTGTGTTTGTCTGTTATTCAGGTCTTTTTGAACCAAAGGACATGCGATTTGAGGTTTTCAGGAATCGCACCCGTGACCCCTCCATTGTGGACATGACAGAGAAAGCCATTCAGATCCTTAGCAAGAATCCTAAAGGTTTTTTTCTGTTTGTGGAAGATAAGTATTTATAATGTTTTTTAGTCTTATTATATATAAATAGATAAGCAATCTAATCAGAATTTGGATAGTGACACGTTTCTGTTATTTTAAGAGGTAGAATTGATCATGGACACCATGATGGGGTTGCTAAGCTTGCCCTAACTGAGACAGTGATGTTTGACCGGGCCATTCAGAAAGCATCTGAGCTGACCAGTGAAGCAGACACCCTAACTGTTGTCACTGCAGACCACTCCCATGTCTTCACATTTGGTGGGAATACACCCAGAGGAAACCCCATTTTTGGTACATTATAAGCTTCTTCCTTTCATGAGTGGCATTCAAATAATCATTGGAAAATATGGAATAGCATACTAACATACTACTTTTTCTGCATTATGTATGTATGCTGTCCCTAGTATGGGCCTTTTTTTGTATACATGGAAGATCCAGATGATTTACTGTGTTTGTCAAAATGTGCTGTTACAATATACAACAAAGCACACTTGGCAGAATACAGTTTCCCATAATTCAATGTCCTCTATTATTCGAAACTTTTATTTCCAGTCCGGTAAAGAACATTAAAAATATATGGGCATGTAACAATGTTTATCATGGGAATATCTACTGTTATTTACTCTTACTATTAAAAAACAGGGCAGAATATGTATGTTGTGTATGCAGTATGTATAAACACAACAACATCAACAACATTTCGTTTCTAGTGTAATGAATGAACTGACACAGAATCCTGGGTATTTATTTTTTGAAAACTACATTGTCAATTGTTAAATGGCCTAATTTGAGTATTGTGTTTTTCAGGTCTGGCACCCAAAATGGGTGACGATAATCTCCCATTTACTAGTATCCTGTATGCTAATGGGCCAGGATATGTTCATGTGAATGGAACTAGAGGAAATGTTTCCGCGGTCGATTACCGTATGTGTTTGTTCATAATTTAGTATTGTATCTATACATCAGAGTATGGCAAACTGTCTTTAAAACTGTCTACCTTTAAATTGATGAATTGAATTGTATTACAGTTTAAATTATATGTGAAAAAAGTTTTGGAAAAGTGATTCAAATAAATTTGTAAGGCGTTTTGAAAATGGGAAAAACATTTTCAAATTAAACACATTTATGTAGTTCACATTTTATTCATACCCCATTTGTTGTATGAATGAAATGTAAATATACAATTCATACTAGAGGTTCATTCAAGTTAACATCCAGTTTGCTTCAGCAATGTAACTGAATCAAAATTTAATGTATATATTGTAGTCAGATGCTAATAATTATTTTTCCATCCTATAGTAGATGAAGAATACATGCAACAAGCTGCTGTTCCCTTAGAATCAGAGACACATGGAGGGGAAGATGTGGCTATCTACGCCAAAGGCCCGATGGCTCACCTCTTTCACGGAGTCAAAGAACAGAACTACGTGGCCCACGGCATGGCCTACGCGGCATGCCTGGAGCCGTACACTAAATGCCCACCGCAGCCACACAGACAGCTGTCTGGGAGCTGTAGCAACTCTCTTTCATGGCTTGTTCTCTGCATAACTGCCATGTTTTGCCTTGTAATTAGATGACAGACCCATGTACATGAGTGATTGTGACTGCTTGAGTGATAGTGATGATATTAGGAAATGTCAATTTATAACCTAAATTGATTCTACAATCTTCCTGTAGCTCATTTTGTAAAGCATGTCGCTAGCAAGACTAAGATAATGGGTTTGAGTCACTAGAACCCGAAAACTTATCAGAAAAGTACATTAACTTACTGTACCTCTTAGGATAAAAGTGTCATATGCATATTGTAAACTGTTTAGAATGGAGTGTGATTGTCTGCAGTGCTTTGTGTATAAATGTAAATTATATTTCTCATGAATGTATTTTCTAATAAGATATTTTTGTATATATTGTGTAAAGGAAGAAACTTTTGCACTGTGGTGTTATAAATCTCAAACACGTGACCAATAAACTTAAGAAAATAATAATAAAAAACTTTAGTCATGTTATCAATGTTATCTGACTTGTGATTAGATTTCTAATATGTAATTTTGCTATCCAGTACTGTACTGTTGTTGGAAGTTGCATAACTAATTGGCACAGAATGTTATTAACATGTCAGCAGTATTATGTAATATTTTAATATTTAAACATTAGGTTTGTTTTTATTTGGCATCACGTCCCAAAGGGGCAAAGACCCCTGTTGTATATGTTAGTATTCTCATTATTCTTCTGACAAAGAAGTTTATGAACCACTTGCAGGAAAGTTATAAAGTCTAGCACACAGATAAAGGTCAAGATCATTAATAGTTTAGTTTGGAGTCTGAATCTCAAACCCTCTAGTGCCAACAAAAGTATAAAGTTTCAGTTATGTTTATGTTTGTAACTTTGGAATAGTAACTTCTGGAAATAAATTCCCTTTCCAAAAAAGCTCTTGATAGATCAAATCATCAACAAATTAAACAATGAGAATGGCAAAATGGATGTAAGGCTGTATCTTGGCAATGGTGTATTGACAAGAAACTTATATGTTTTATCACAAGCAGTAATATTAAAAATGGCTTGTTTATGTAATAAAATGGTAGTCTTAAATTGTAAGAGTGGTCTCTTTAAATTCCTTGAGGTATGCTGAATCACACAATAACCATCGTTCTCTGGTCGGCCATTTTGAATTTTGGCGTAAAATTGTCAAAGTTGACCATACTTCCTGTCCCCCATTATGAATTATTTTTCATACTCCTTCTAAAATCTTTGTCTATTCTGCATAAAATTTGGTGTGCAGCATCTAGACACACTCAAAACAAAAAGTTATTAAAAAGTTGGTCGATAGAGCAAATATGTCATTAAAAAAAAGTGTGCAAAAATGGACGTGAAATAGTATATTTACAAATAAAATATTTACAAAAAAATTTACAAAAAAATATTTAACTTGGTATACGTCATCACATGCACGCCCAGAACGTACATGAACAGTTTTGTCACAGCGCCACCTGGTACAAAGATAAGACAAATGGCTACTTTTGCTCATAACATTTAAAAACTTTGTCTAAAATTATAAGAGCAGACTTTTTATATTCTTTGACTATTATGACAATCATGATACCAAAGTTGTCATATTCAACTTCCATTTTTAATTTTACTATAAACCTACATTTCGAACTTTATATTTCAAACTGTTTTATTTTATAACACTAAATGGTAAGCATTGGTAAATTTATAATAATGATTTATAATTTGAGCTGTTGGTTTTGATTTCGCAGGAAATGTCCTTCTGTAAACAGAAAGAAGAAGATCCAGCTACTGTCCAGGTACTGTAAATGGTGCAGCATTTGTAGCTTGTTCTTATAGCAGTTGTTTATAATTTGAACTTGTCATTAATGTTGGGATTTTACAACATTAATGTTGTAATAACTTTTCAATTATTGTACAATTGTTAAACAGAGTTGGCGGTAGAGAGGCAAAAGTTTAGCTTTAACTGATCAGATAATTAGTAGAACACTTCAAAGTAAATTTAATACCTATGTAAATTGTCTACTAAGAACACTAAATGTTCAGTGTGGTGGTGCTTTGAGGAACAAGACTGTAATCACTGAAATATGAATTTATTAATACATCAATTAGTTAATCAATATATCAATCAAGGTGGTAACCAGGGTGTTGCTATTTAGTTGTTTATGTCAAAAGCGCCATCTTCTCTATGATATACTGGTCTCTAGATATGGCTCAGGCCCATCTTTTAATGTAAGTCTATAGGATTTTTTCAATTTTTTTATCTGGCAGGTGGAAACTATTTGGTTGATTGCTTGGTTATAGCACATCTCTCCTCAACAAACCACAGAATTTGAGCTAATGTTTATTCAGCACAAATGCTGTCAAAAAAAATGAGGTCAGTTTTCTTTTACCTTACATATAAGCAATAGAAATAGTGAGCCTTGTGTGAGAAAACGCCACTATTTTGCACCTGTAAAAAAAGACATTTCCTCCCAGTTCCATTGGCTACTTGTTTATCATGATTATTTCTGTCTTTAATTCTGGGGATTCTTGCCATCTGTAGGCTACCAGAATGGCAAGAATGCTAGGTCATCCTTTATATTTTATGTTATGATCAGGTGATCAAAAGGTATTGCTTGCAAAGGAGCTGCTAAGAACTACAACTGACCTTTGGTCTGAGTCAAGGCTATAAAAATACCTCCAATCTTTCAATTTCACAGAGCTGTTAGTGTTGTTCTATTCCAGCCATGGCCACAAGACAGACTGTATTTATCATTGGAATAATTGTTGTGTCTTGCTTTAATGGATGTTTCTCTGTTATTCCTGGTAAGTGTATTTCCAAAACTGTGTTATCATTGTTTTCTTCAATAAAAGTGCAACCAAATGAAGAAAAAATGCTTTTTTTGAATTGAAAGCGGAGGAGGAGAACCCAAACTTCTGGAATGTGAAGGGTAAGCAGGCTCTTCATACAGCTCTGTCCATGAAGCCCAACGTGCATCGTGCTAATAACCTCATCCTCTTTCTTGGAGATGGTAAGTTAAAGAAAACCTGATTTAAATGATTGTGCTTTAAGTTCTAGTATGCGACACATCGTAATTTTTTTTGCCAATTAAGTTATATCATTTCTTGTAGGAAAACTATTTTAGTCAGTTTTCTTTTTCTGCTGGGTCTATGGCAGGCCACCATACATAGGAAAGTTATTAAATTTGCCATACAAATAGAGCACAGTCTGATATGTTACTATAGCATATTTGTAGCCCCTGTCTCAAAACCTGTAGTGCCACTAACATTTCAAATCAAATTATTTATGCTAACAATGCTAATAACTAAGTCCTAGAATGCTAACAAATGAGTGTATGAGAATAAAATTTTACATTTTTACATGCTCCTAAATCATTTGTCCAATTTGCACAAAATCTGGTTTGTGGCATCTAGAAATATTCATGACAAAATGTTATGGAAATAATTTTGACCACATTAACGAATCTGAGCACACCAAAATGGTGTATTGACTTAAAACTTGGAATATGTCATTACAAGCAAGAACCGTGGTACATGTGTCCAGTACCTGAAGTACATGCAGTTTCAGCACAGTGCCAGCTACTTGCCTAAACATTTACTAATGTTATAATATGTTACTATAATTACATAATTATAATTTATTATATAATGAAAATTCTACCATTTCTATTTTGTCAGTTAGTTTCGTTCTATTAATTAATAAAATGTTAAAAATACAGTAACCTGCATTTCTATTTAATACAGGTGTAAATTGATAATATTACTTAATATTCATAAAAAGCTAATACAGATATTCAAAATAAAGTCCAAGTCCTGAAGTAAACCACTTCAGTCAATTCGATGTATATACTGAATAGTAAATGCAAAGGTTAGGATTTTTAAAAATAAATAAATACATATCTGTGGGCCTTGTGTTTTGTTTGACATAATAAGGCATGGGAATCAGCACTGTGACTGCAACCAGAATACTGAAAGGTCAGATGAATGGACAAACAGGAGAGGAGAGTATTCTGGCCATGGACACATTTCCTTATCTCGCTCTGTCAAAGGTGCAAAAACCTCACTCCACTCTTTTGTACAGTTCAATTCATTGCAGAAGAATTGTGTTCAGTTCAGTTTATTTTTAGATCAATACTGTACAGTTCGGTTCAGTTTTAATCCTTTTCATTGCCATTTAATACTCCGTTAACCCAAGTGTGTTTTGTTGCTGTTTAGACCTACAATGTTGACAAGCAGATGCCTGATAGTGCAGCAACAGCCACAGCATATCTCTGTGGCGTGAAGGCGAATTACGGCACCCTGGGCCTCAGTGCAGCCGCACGCCTCAAGGAATGCAGTACCACTAAGGGCAATGAGGTCAAATCGGTTCTTCATCGTGCAAAGATGGCAGGTAACAGCCTGAAACAGTACAGTTAAAAGGTGTAATACTTACAAGGTGTTGCAAATCTTTCGTCAAGTTTTCAGTCTAAATCTTTTGGACTTTAATTCAGATGAACTTTGAAGCTTTAGATAAAGGACCAGTTGAGGTTAAATTCTTATCTTATCTGTAAAGAAATGACAATCTTTTGAATGCTACAATAATTTGCTTTGAATGCAAACTTTATCTAGATCCATCTAAATCATTAGTTTTATTTTCTCCAGGGAAATCTGTGGGCATTATAAGCACAGCGCGTGTCCAGCACGCATCACCTGCGGCCAGTTACTCCCACACAGCTGACAGAGATTGGTACAGTGATAAAGAGCTGACACCTGACGCAGTTGCTGGAGGATGCAGAGACATCGCATACCAACTCATCAGTAATACAGATATAAATGTAAGAGCCTAACTGTAGGTAGTTTAGGCAATTTTGGAGAGGCATTATATCTTGGGAGACCTAGCTTTGAAAACATATCCCACCCTTCCATCAGTGTGCTTTCCAAAGCCACGCCTTCTCCAATACATGAATGTACATAGGTTGACAGTCAAGTAGGACATCTTATCATTGGACAAACATTTTATGGTTCTGCACCTTCCAAAGTACATATACTGTATACTTATATAAATATATTTAGACCACTTTACTAAGTGACTGCTATCAGGATGTGAAAGACTGCTGACACTTTGGGAGCAACATCGGACTGGTGACTGTCTGAAGCCTGATTAATCACGAAGGCAAGCTCATTGGCAACTGACATGCATTGAGCTACACACATAAAAAGGCTTAATATGCTTAATCCTCTCTCTCCCTGTTTGGTAAGAAAACACAGACTGCGGTTCTTTCTTTTTTGAAAGAGCACAATTGCCGATGTTGCGTCTTTCATAAGATGCGAAATAAATCATAATAAAAAATCATAATATTATAAATGCAATTCCTCTAGTTGTCAGCAGTTCATTGCATTTCTGGACTTGCATGAATTGTGCTTCTCAGACTCAGAAAAAGAGCTTTGTGAGGATGGGCTTGCAGATTCTTTATGCCGACACTGTAAAGGCACAAAGACCAAAACTTTTATCTCTGGACTGTCTTTCCTTGAAAAAATGCTAGGTGATCACCAACCCTCCCTGCCAATCTCCCAGTTGCTCAAGGGTGCTTGTGAAAGAGTTGAGCGAGGTCTACAGTGGATGGATTCCTGGGATGAACTAGCTTAGGCCATGCAATGCTGATCTCCTGTCTGATCTGGAGCTTCCTCTCTTTTGAAGACATAAATTTGATAACATACTTGAGATTGGTATGGATCCTTAGTACGAACAACTTTTTATAGAGTCTTAACACCCAGGTTTTGAACCCACCATCTTTTGATGATTCCTAATCAAACACATCTGAACCAGCTAATCAAGGTCTTAAGGAATACCTAAACCTTGCATTGCCCTAAAGCAAATTTGAATATCTGTTTGTTTATTAAATTTGTTTAGGTTGGTAGGCCTGAAGAAAGTATACTCTGTGTACAGGTATTCAGCTTTAAATGCCACAAGGATGTTCCAATAACATTATTCTTGTACTGTTATATTCTTGTATGAATATGTCAAAAAAATATTATTGTAATACAGGTTAATCTAAACTAAAATATCTAATATCTATAAATTGATTGTTGTAGGTTATTTTAGGTGGAGGGAGGCAGTACATGTTTCCAAAGGACTTCAAAGATCCTGAATACAGCTCAGTTACAGGGAGCCGACTCGACAAGAAAAACCTCGTTGAAGAGTGGCTTGCAAACAAAAAAGTAAGTAAAAAACTTTATTGCTGGTATTGCTGTTATAAAGGAACTTAAAATGCAGACAAAGCAGTTCATGTTGTGACCAATAAACTAAAGGCTTGGTGAAAAATGAAAATTTCATTAAGATTTACTCAGTCTCCAGTCATTCCAAACAGATCACCCCATACTCACATCACTGATTTTTCCATAAATAAAGTGAAAGGCGATAGGGCTTCAGATATGATAAAGAACTATTAAAGGAGACCATACTACTTGTGCTCTGCATTACAAGTCCTCTCATAGTTTTGTGAGGAACAGAATGAAATTAAAAGTGATCAAATCAACACATCAAATCTTAACATGCCTTCACTTTCGTCCTTAAAGAAATAGTTCATCAAAAAAATTGACATTTTCCCATAATTGACTCACCCTTATGCCATCCTAGGTGTATATGGCTTTCTTTCTTTAGCCAAACACAAGAGTTATATTAATAACATCCTGGGTCTTCACAGCTTTGTAATGGCATTGAATAGTGCCTTAGATTTTGAAGCTCATCTCAAGGGAAACAATACATTTGTGCAAGAAAACAAACAATATTTTGGGCGTATTAAGTTATTATTACCTCACATATCCAATGAGATTTAATGTTATTGAAGTGCCACCAAATTTGAATTTGTGCTCTGATATGTTTGTTTACGTGAATGCATGATGTATTGATTGCTTGATAAGCTTAAAATACTGCTTTCTTTCACAAACATATAGTTTAATTTCATTTAATCATCATCATTGTATGTTTATTCCAAGTTTGTGTTCCACAGTAGAAAGTAGGTCATTAAAGGTTCAGCACAGCACATGGAAATTGTGACAGAATTTTACATTTTGACATTTTGCCCTATTCCTAACACCCAATCTTTACTTCAGAATGCTAAATATGTTTGGAATAAAGCAGACTTTAATGCTGTCAACGAGAAGGATACGGATTACTTGATGGGTAAGTCTGTCCTCTGTATTTGGAGGGAAATATTACCTATATTATTTTGACACATATATCTAATGTAAATCATACAACTGTCTAGGTATGTATCACATATAAAGTACTTCGATTCAGCTAGTTATTTTTGATAATTGTATAACCATATTGCTGCTTTAAACTGGTAATAAACACATCGGATTTTACAGTCTTTGCATGAGCTCTGCTTGGCACGTTGTATTTGCCAAGTCAGCCATTCTGGTGGGTGGTCAGTGTGGTTTAATGCTGTTGTTTTTTTTGTTGTGCTCAGGGCTTTTTGAGCCAAAGGACACCAGGTATGAGCTGGATCGTGACCACAACATGGATCCATCTTTGACAGAGATGATGGAAAAAGCCATCAAGATTCTTAGCAAAAACCCTAATGGGTTTTACCTCTTTGTTGAAGATAAGTGGATATAATGTGTTTTCCATTTCATAAGTCTTAAGATGTGCTGAATGCACTTATTTTGTGTTTTCTTTTCTCTACGTGGGAGAATAGACCATGGCCATCATGCAGGGCAGGCCAAGTATGCTTTGACAGAGGCTGTGGAATTTGACAGAGCCATTGCACGGGCGGCTGAACTGACCAGTGAACTAGACACTTTGACTGTGGTCACTGCGGACCATTCACATGTATTTTCTTTTGGTGGCTACTCATACAGGGGCAATCCAGTGCTAGGTATGAGAAAATCTATGAGCTTTTGAAATTTACAGTGTATTATTTGTGGCACTTTCTACAAATAAGGTACAAAATAGTGTCAGAAACCCTTTATTATTCAACAAATGTGAAAGTCTGTAAAAGTGTTTAACCCAAAGCCCAGAAAATGTTCATCACCAACACAAAAATGGTGCTTTGCGGTGCCATAGAAGAACTATTTTTGGCAGTATGGTTACATAAAGAACCTGTAACATCTGTTGAACCTTTCTGTTTCACAAGAGGATTTTTGTACTGGAAAAATGTTGTTTAGACCATAGAAAGGAAAGAAATTAAGAATGTTTAACTGAATAGTTCTTTAGGGAGCCAACAATGGTTCTTCTAGGGCATTGCTGGAAAGAACCTTTTAATAACTTTTATTTTTAGGAGTGAACCTCCAATGTTTAAAGTAATGATTTGTGTGATATTGTCATTTTCTGACATTGAGTAAACATAGAAATTAAAGACAGCATTCAGTTAAAAAATAATTTTTACTTTTGTCTTTTAGGCACTTCCTATTCAAAAGCCCAGGATGGTAAACGTTTTACCAATGCACTTTATGGCAATGGTCCAGGATACCAGATTGAGAATGGAACTCGTCCTGACGTAAATGAGACAATCACAAGTAAGTTTTATGAGTACTGCCATCCCATCAGGAAGGTTTTAGGAGCAACGTACATGTTGAAAGTTTTGAAAATACAGATACCCCATCTTGTGGTCATACGTGTAACTGAAATTAAACCACTGGCAGTCCATTATGATAGAGCAAAAACACCTAAGGTTCAGGTCCAGTTCACTAGGTCTTGCACTAGGTCTCACTAAACTCTTCTTCTATAGAGAAATGATTTTGTCTGTTAATCAAAGATAGAACTGTTGGTAATTTTACAGATGGAGGGGAAAAACGGAAGTGAAGATGTGATAAAATGAACAGAGTTTATAATCTTAGTTGTGTTCAGTCTGAATTTGTCTGACCAGCAGAAGTTCAGTGTTAATATACCAGAGACAGTGAAAAGTTACTCTTACAACATTGTCTAGTGAAGCTATTGAAAACCTTGAGATGGAGACCTTTCTATATCTAATCTCTAAGGGAAACAACTGATTTAGGAATATATATATAACAATGAATTAAATAAATATAATATTAGTAAAGAATAGTAAGTATAAGAAAAATAGTAATGAAATACAAGACAGATGTATTCTTACTCTGTACACTTAAATCAGAGTTTCAGTGTCTCAGATAGTACACAGGTTGCTTTTAAGAAATTTAGATCCTAAGATCCTTCAAATATTATTATTATCACAGTGAAAGTGTCATACAGCCCAAATATGTGCTAAACTTTAAGGCTTTTGAAACCACACAATAGCTTTGTTTGAGAAAAGAAGACCAAAAATTCACTGACAATCTTCTGCTCTGCAATTGCTGAATTTTTCATGTTTTATATATTTTTTCAGGCAAAACTGGATATCTCCAGCAGGCCGCAGTGCCTCTTAGTTCTGAAACTCATGGATCTGAGGATGTTGCTATTTTTGCCAAAGGTCCAATGGCCCACCTCTTCCACGGTGTACAAGAGCAAAGTTACATAGCTCATGCTATGGCTTATGCAGCCTGTCTTGAACCTTACAGTGACTGCCAGCTAGAAAATTATGCAGTTTGCACCCAGGTCAGCCTCCTGATTCTGCTACTGGGCTTACTGTCCTCACTCACAGCTCTCATTTAATGTCACTAATGTGGGGTGAGAAGCATTTCATGCTTGTTCAACACAATAGATTTCTTGGTGTTCCCTCATTTGCTGAGTAACTGCAACATTTAGCTGTTTAGATTATACGATGACGTTCTGTTTGTGTTTGTTTGAAATGCTATATAAAATCCTCTGTGAGGACAATAAATAATTTCAGCCCACCCTCTGAAAGTTTGCATCATGCATACTGTTTCACATGCTGTTCTTTAAAAATAGTAGACAGTGTTTAGTGTGTCACACTGCATGTTAGTAGTCTTGTATTTCATTTTATTCACAGTCAAGGAGTGTTGTCTTGACTTTTTTTGCAGTTGTACCTGCTAGAATTCACCCTAACCAAATTATTAAACTAAATTACTGCTAATTTACCCATTTAAAACTTGTTAAACAACAATAGGGCCCACTGCACTTTTAGTACCCATTTAATAATGAACTTAGATTACTAGTAAGTCAGAGCAACTGTCAAAGTAACATATGTTATAACATTACTTAACCTCATCAAAATCATCAAAAATACAACAAATAAAATAAAAATACATTTAAAAAGTACGTTGAAATGACTTGTACAGCAAATTTTATTATACTTAAAATTTAAGGCATCAAACTAAATAAATAACAGCGTTTGCTACAGAAGTATTTACTGCAATTATTACAAAATATTTTTAATAAAATTATTTAACTCAGCATCTTTGTGCCATCACAAGCTGCTTTGATGCAACAGTCAGAAGTTAAAACAGATAGAATGGAAAGTTATCTGTTCTCACATTATTACAAATATCCAAAGAAATAAAATATTATTTTATTACTTTAAGGAATAAAACTGGCTGTTACCACTGTAACTATGTAACTATGCTATACACATGGCTATAGCTGTAGTTAACTGATTGTGCCTTGCCTTGCCACATAGAGCATTTACAGTATATATAGTTTTATTACTTACAGTGACATAATTCTTACTGTATACATGTGGTGTAAAATAAATAAATAATAAAAATAATTAATAAAGGTTATAATCCCTCAGTAGTAATCTGGATCTAGCATACTTGTAAAGAATGTAAAGAATGGGGCACTTGTGGCCTACACTGAGGGGATAGCAACTGAAGTGCTCTTGAGCAAGGCACCTAACCCCAATTGCCCCCCCGGCGCAGTAGTGTGCTGCCCACTGCTCTGGGTGTGTGTCCAAGACTTGCAGTGCGTGTCCACTCCTCACCAGTGATGGGTTAAATGCAGAGGTCACATTTCGGATATGGGTTACCATACTGACAAATATGTCACATTTCACATTACTTTGAGCATCCCTTTTCACCATATTGCAAAAAGGCCTCTTAAATTGTATATAGGTACGACAAAGAACTTGAGAATGTGATTGCACTTCACAGTGCCCTCATGTGGATAAGAGATACACATAGAGTATGTAATAGTAACGTTTATATGTTTATATTCCTTTATAATGTTTTCCGCTATTTAAATGCTATATAGTAAAATTACTCTCAGAACTTTAAAAAATATATTATAAAAATCTTAAGAAATAAAAGAGAAAAATAATAATCAAAACAAAATAATAAAAAAATGTCAGTCATTAAAAACACACTTATAAGATTTTTGTAACTTCTGGTTAAAAAGATTTTGAACATAGTTGCCAGGACTGTTCTGCATTTCAAATGTGCCCTTCGAGGGCGATTTCACGTCGCCTAGATTAGAACTCGCCGCACGCTGCCACAACAAAAATGGCGACGTTCTCTGGCTACAGCTGAGCATTACTATAGTAGTACTCCAACTCTCGCGAGAGCAGATCACGCGAGACTCACTGCGGCGCCCTATTTCCTTCCCTCACTCTAAACAGGCAAGTGCGTGAGCGCTGGAAGAAATCGAGGTGGCTACAGTGGCAAAAACTTAAAAAATAAGCACCGTGTAACTTTAACCGTCAGGAGAAAAATACGTTACGTTAAAAATACGTTAAAGGTGGTGTGTTTGGGTGTTTGAGGTGTAAACAGCGTGAAAGAGGAGTTGTGGGTGGGTTTGACTGGTATGGCAGCACCGCGACCCATTAAAGGTATCCTGAAGAACAAATCCACCGTCACAACACGACCCGAAGAGCCAGTCTATGAGACACCAGAATCAGGAGCCCCTGTAAATCCTGAGGACGACCAACAGTAAGTAAATACCCCGCAAACATGTTACGTGAGTCAGACAGACTGCCATAGCAGTGTTACAGTCACCATGAGACCTGACATATTATATGACGTTTACGTGGACCTGTATTCAACCAGTCCTGGAGGGTTGTTTCAATGTTATTTATTCAAGTTATCTGGGTGTGAAAGTAGCTTGGGCTGCTAACTAGTTAGCCACTGGCCTGTCATGGCAAAATAACAAGCCATGCTGACGAAATAAGATCTGTCAATTTCTTTTCCAACCAGCTGTGTTCTGATCAGTTTATTGTTGCTCATGGTTCATTGGGGTATGTAGGTATAAAAGTTTAATGATACATATAGTATTTTTATACAACAAAAGTGTGAAGTGTATCATGTGAAATATTCCTGAACAATATAAGTATGTGTCGGCTGCCGATATTTATTGGCCGATTTTAGATTTAAAACCATGGGCCACGAAAAGGGCCGATAATAACAAACCGATAGTTTATTAACTTTGAGGATGCATTGTGTTGTATAATATTGGATCAGCATCAAAATCAGTCAAAAGTTATTTGAAAAATGTGAAGTGATGGGAAAGAGGTTTAGTTAACTATAACATGTTGATGTGAATGTGGAATATCATTAGTTGTCCCATCACATCAGATATCATAAACCATATCTGTCAAAGAAGATTTGTAAAATTAGAAGTGTGATTTTCAGCCTAAGGAATGGTGAATGTAAGAATTGATCTAATTTATTTTGACATGGACTCATCAAGAGAGATACTATCAGAAGTTGTACGTGCTTCTGTTAATGTACTTTCTCTCCTGGAGGTCAAAGAAGTAATCTCTTATTAAAGAAGGGACCAAAATTTAGTTGTTAGCTAAGCTTGCTGTTGTCAGTATTTAGCCCACATATTGATTTGTGCCTATAGGTGGACCAAAATTTGAACAGGATATTTTAAGAGCATCGATAAAGGATGTACTAAACCTTTGGATTATAGAAAGGTTGCTTGTCAGTATGTAGGTGTTCTGTTCTTGTTGGCCTGCTGTCTTCTTCTGCCCCTTCTTCCTCTCTTGCCAGAAGACATTGTTCTTGAATCCGGCTCTCTCACTCCTAGAAAAATAGGACACACTGTAAGAATGGCACTTATTACTGAATTCTTGTCCTGGGAGAGAACCGAGATGGCTGCAGTAAAGCCAAATTAATCTGTGCTTTTAAAACATCTATTCAATAATGCTATTAGAAACTATTAGATAAAAAAAGCATTGTTTCATTGTATTTTACTTTTACATCACCACATTTTACCTGTGCATCAACTGCAGATAATCCTACAAGCTATTGAAATGTGATAAACTATAAGTTCAACTTTATTGCTTTGAAATCACTCTTTTTTCCTTTTGGTGCCATGGGATTTTTTTACAGCATCACAATAATAAATAAGAGACTAATTTATAAGCAGTCAAAACTTGGATAAATAATGTTTAAACCATGGCTAGTCCTGGAGAGTTTAGGTCCCTTATCAAACCTGCCTGTAATAAACAAGACTTTGATTATCTTGCTCAGGTATATTCCAGACATATGATCCCTCCCGCCAGCTACGGTCAGTTAACAAGTAACGTCTAATCATTCCTTCACAACGAGGTACCAGATTTTCAACTTTCACCTACTCTGTTCCTGTGTGGTGGATTGAACTCCAAGCCTCCACCCGAGCTGCTGAGACCATAACAACCATCAGAAAAGTCTGGTTAATAATAATCTTGCCCTGGTTTAAGCCAAACTACTCCTTGTTTTTTCTTATACCCTGATTTTAACTTTGATAATTGCTTTTTAAAGACTTGCCATATGCATCACATACTCGCTTATAGCTTTAATTAAAACCAGTTTTCTGGAATTTTCTTTAGTTCAGGTTTTTATTTGTAGTTTGAGCAACATTCATGGCTTGTTTTGGGGTCCTACATATTGCAAAATACCATTCAAAAAGTTACTGCTGACATGCTGTGAAACCTTGACCCCCACTACATGCAGAAGTAAAGGTCAACTGATATATTTTTTGTCTTACAAGTCAGTGAAGACGTTTTAAATTGGTTATGTGCAAAAAGCATCCAACAATAGTTTGTCTTTCTTTCTGGTCCTCCTCAGTTAGTGCTCTTGTTTAGTCTTCTTTCTCCGATTATGACCTAAAAGATTATGACCTTTGTTCAACCAACAGCATCTTCATCTCTGTTTTGGTGCTTTGAAATATGTAATAGTTAAATATTAACATGCTTTAAATCCGGCATCAGGTTTGAGCAGATTTCCGCAGTTGCTGGGAAACACAACAGCACCTCTTCCAAACGCCAGTTGTGTAACTGTTCCTCTTCCATGTGGATTGGCACATTTAACTGCTACTGCAGAAGCGTTAGTGCTCCAGTCTAGTGGATTCATGTTAGTTAATGCACTGACATGATTTTAATCTGACTATGGAGAACCAGAAATAACAGGCTGAGGCTACAAAAGCTTTAACTACTAGTTGGGTTAAAATTATGTAAAATGTCAGAGTTTAAACTGCTTGAAGTCTAATAAACACTCTGTGTTGTAAAGTGGCACCGTCATTGCATGAAGTGAGTGTTGATTGCAACTTGGGCCATAATCAATTTATTGAGGTCATACTTTAGCTTTGCTACAATGCTGTTACTTAGTGAGGGTCCCTACAGTCAAACACAAGATCTCAGCCCTCTTTATGCAGTAGATGCACATCCTTAAATAAACCAGAGAGAAATATATATTGTACATAGCTCACATTTTCTCCCGAAACATTTACGTTTAACCATTTAGCAGGCGCTTTTATTTAAAGCAACTTACAAGAGAAACATCACAGACCATTTAACATAACTGCTAGATTGACATTCAAGAGACTTTGTGGACTTCCCAGTAATACTCAAAGCTAGAGCAGAAAGAAGTGTATTTTTTGATTATTACAGTATGAATAGAACTTGGTTACAAGAAGTGCTTGACTGTGGCCTGGTTAAGTGCTAATGGAAGAGTTGTGATTTCTTAAAGCTTGACAGTTCAGCAGATAGGAGGGGGTACAATAGGGGCTGTACAATAGAGAAGGTTTTGGAAGCAAGGGGTCAGACTTTAAAGTCAAATTGCTGAAGGTTAAGAAGCAGAGAACTGTTTGAACTCCTTCGTTTTTGACGTGCACGGTAACAGAGATACTGGTCTGTAGCTTTCAGCTGTTATTAAGAAGCTTTAGTAATCAGCTCACTATTTGATGAAAGGCACTTTTTGGTGAAAATGTCTTTCTTGAAGAGGTATAAGTGGAAGCACAGTCACTCTTAGCTGAATAATTTTAGTAACTTCAGTAAGCCCTCTACAGTTGAATAGGAACACCTAAAAAAAAGGATAGTTATTTTTAACTACTGGCATGCTTCTTAGCAGCATTATGTCAGTATTTTGTGTCTAATAACTATGCAGACTAATTATTAAATACCTCACATACACAAAATGTCTCCGGTTGATAAGGATGTTGTCATAACTCTTATCTAATGATATAATGATCATATCTAATGATCTAATGATTTTCTGGTAATCATTAACTTTGAAGATGTAAAGCAAATGTATTGAAATGGTTTGAGCTTTGTAACTTGTGCTGGGGGTGTAAGCTGTAGCAAAGTGCCGTGCTACCTAGAGTTCAGTACGTTTGTTTCTCATGACTGATGTTGGCATTTTCCAAACAAACTTCTGTGTGTTTTCCAGACTATGTATGCCACTTAGTGCTATTTTTTGCGTCTGCCATTTTGAAGGTACTCAATGAAGTTTTAAAGTGGGACAGAGCCTTTGGATAAATGTAGCAGATCTCAGTGGAATTTTTGTATCAGGGCTAAAAGTTGCATCTATAATTGTGTGCTAAACATTGTGTCTGGACTTGTTTAGGAAGAAGTCACAGAAATGGGATGAAATGAACATTTTGGCCACATATCACCCAGCAGACAAGGACTATGGGTTGATGAAGATCGATGAACCTAGCACGCCATACCATAGGTGAGTAAGCCTGTAAACCTGCTGTCCTCTAAACAAACACCTGTAACAGAAGTCACAGCAACACACATTTTATACTCTTACCCCAGACTCTTATAGGGTGGTTCAACCTAGAAACTGGTAAAACAGTTGTTATCTATAATAATATCTATAATAAATCTATAATTGCATATTATTTTTGTTGTACAAAATGCTAGAAAAAAGATTGGATTACCTAAAGATCTGTTAGTTAAGGTCTCAGGGTTAAGGTCACATATTTGATTAGTAGCCTAGAAATAGTGCAGAATCTGAAATATTTTATTTCTAGCTGATTCCGTATGGGTTAAGGATATGGGCAGTTGAAGCCATTGCTGCACTTTTGGATATGTTACTGCTCTGTCTGCAAAATACAAGAGACGCACACTGAGGGTGCAACTCGATATGACAGAGCACACTTGCAGAAAAGGTCATGATATTTTTTTTCCCTGATGTTTTCGGGCTGTCGGCCAAAACTCTTCTGTCCCTCTTAGGATGGTGGGCGATGAAGAGGATGAGGGGGCGCTCAGTGACACAGATGGTAATACAGTCCTACCCGGGGATGACTTGGCCAAAAAGTAAGTAATGTCTGTCTGACAAGCATTGTTTCTAACATAGCAGTGGAAAATCTGCTTTAGGACACTGCATGCTGTAAATTCCATCCCTAGGTTAAAGGAATAGTTCACCCAATAATGTCATTTTTCTTAAAAGTTTTTTTTCTTCAGCAGAGCACAGTCAGAGTTGTATTTAATAATATCCTGGCTCTTCCCATCTTTGTAATGGCATTGTATTGTGCCTGAGATTTTGAATCCCCAAAAAGTGCATTCATCATTATAAAAGTAATCCATACAAATCCAGTGGGTTAATAAGTGGGAAATGTCTTCTGAAGCAAATGTTTGTGTACGGAAAATGAAAATCAGTCATCATCATCTATTCATGTAAAAACAAATGGTTCAGAATGCTAAATTTAAATATGTCAACACGTCAATAATGTCAAATCCCATTGATTTTCACAACTTTGTATGTCACAGTTCATATGAGAACCAGTCGCGTGAAATACAAGTACCTTTAACGTGAGATTTGACATGCCACCATATCATTTAATATAACTCTGATTGTGTTCGGCCAAGGAAAGTCATATATGCCGTAGGAGAACATGAGGGTAAGTAAATTATGAGAGAATTTTGATTATGCGAACTACTCCTTTAATACAACATATACTGCATACAGTTATAGCTGCAGTTGTACCTGTAGAGCTAACAGTCAGCAAAACGATCTGCATGTTTTCATCCAGCACTCTTGCAACACTAAAGTGATGTGTCCTTTCTGGTGTTTACAGAAAACAGCATTAAACCAAGACTAACATGTACACATAACCCTCCCATCCACATAAGGGACAAGCTGCTTGTGCACTAGAGAAAGTTTTGATGGTGCGTTTGATGGATACAAGTGCGTCAGATACATTTTACGTTTTATAAATATACTCGTCTTTTACGAGTAAAAGAGCTGGGCCAATTTAAAAGAAAGCTGTGAGCTGTTGGATTTCTGAAGGCTGGAACCATCATGCCTATTTCATAGTGTGTTACAGACAAAGTTTAGGTTACATGATAGAGTACCAAAACTGTTGTAACAGGATTTGATATATTGTTGGTTTACATGTCTCATATACACAAGGTTAGCTGAACACAAACAGTCTGTAGAGTTACTACTTACAGATGATACATGAACAAGCAAAACTGGGTTTACACAGAACAGATGTGGCATACAGCCTACAGGCAAATGGATGGTCATAATAATTCACCCACAGATGGTAACCCCTTTTAAAATAATGTCTGCACGCACTGTCATGTGTCTTCTGTCCTGTCTGACTATTTCTGTTAGGAGTTTAACTCCACATACAGTTGGTTATATCAATTTCAAATTTAAATCAATTTTAATATGATTTAAATAGATTTTACAAACTTAAAGCATTATTGCAAGGCATATCAAACATTACATTATTTAGCAAGTTGAATCACTTGTTAGAAATCAAATCTTCAATCCTTGCACTACATAAAAATCAGAAGCGTTGACATCAAGTTTTGTTGCACTTGATGTGGCTGATGGAGTGTCGGTGGCTTCTACTGCTGTACAAAAGGCAACAAATACTGGATTTTGAAAATCAAAAGTTGAAATGGAAGAGAAATGGGGGTCAGGTCTGATGGGAAATTACATAATCCTGAATCAGCCTAATTAAACAGGACTATCTTAAAACTCACTAGTCATTGAGGCACTCACTGGTAACTTACAGGAAACATGTAGTTTTGCACATCTCTATATACAATTACCAGTTTATAATTAGATCAGAATAGGAAAATATTACAGTTTTGCTGGACAAACTAAGCTTGGTAAAATATCAGCAGAATGTTTAGAAATGTTTTTTCCCTAAGACAAAAAGGCACTTAAAGGTTTGAATGAATAGCTTTAGTGCACGATTTAGGCTTAAGGCCATAGATGCTTAGAGATAGATGTGAGCGCTTTATGTGCTGGAGGTCTGTAACCGAGTCTGTGTCTGCTGTTTATGTCCAGGATAAGTGTGCCATATTGTTCTCATCCTTTGAGTAATATAACAGTTCATCCTCTCCAGCTTCTGCAATCTCTGTCAATATTGCCATCCTCTTTTGTTGTCACCTTCATCTCATTGTTTTATTTTTTCATTGTGTTGCCCTTAGGTTTGTATATTTTATGCTCCCCTTGCCAGCAGTCATTGTGTGTCATGTGTGATTACTCCTGAGAGATGCTTTTCTTACAGATTGTCTTATTAGCAGGAGTCTTTTCTCGGTTTGTTAGTATTCTCTATTTTTAGTGTTTAATTTTGGAACAGAGCCTGTAACCCTTTCATTCTCTGTCAGACTGGCAGCAGCAGTGGAGGGTGCTGAGTCTCGCTTTATGAGGGATCCAGAGGAGGAGAGCAGTGAGGAAGAGGAGGAGGAGGAACTCAGTCCAGAGGAGCAAGGTCAGACACACAGCTTCAGATTCACCTCTGTTTCTGCTTATACATTTACACAGTTCAGCGCACATTATTATACATTATTGTATCGAATATCCCTTATTGCATTATTAAGCAAGTTATTATATAATTATTAATGTTTTATTATATATTGAATTATTAAAACTAATTATTGTGAGCTGGCTGTAAACTGACACAAGATAGTTGCCACTTTGCAGCTGTATAAATTCATTGCTAGAGAATAATGACAAAAACAGGAATCGGGTCCCTAATTTTCAGTTTTGTAACATTACACAATATTTTGTTGCCTGTATATTGTTATACTGGTTATCTGGTTTAAATAATCTGATTGAAATTGCAGAAGTGCTAATTTGGCCATACGGCACTTTTGAAATTCTTTTGAAGGCAGGGTAGGTGATTTTCTCTTCACATCTGATAGCAATCACTAAGTAAAGTGGTCTCGAAATATTTGCATAAATGTACATCTTCTGTGGAAGACCATAAAATGTTCATGTACTCATTGTATTTGGTCTGAATGCAAGGATAGGATGTCCTACTTGCCTGTTAAATTATGTATATGTTCATGTGTTGAAAGAGTTATAGCTTTGGAGAGCATTCTGAGAGAGAGTGGCATCCTATGCCTTCCTTTAATGTAACAAAGTAGCACAGATAGTATTTACTGAGACAAAAAATATTATATATATTGACACAAAAAGAATTTTAGTTATACAAGTTTAGAGTCATATTTCATATTTGGGTTATCTTTAAATATTAAAAAGGCTGACTATTGCATTGGCCAATATATTGGAGATCATTTCTGTTTGATGTGTTTGCGACTGTTTTTAATGGTATGCTATATAAAGGTGTGTACTGTACTGTACTGTACTTATGTAATGGTCTGTTAAGAGAAGTGTTCTGCTCACTGACTTCTCAAATGTTCTCTTTTAGTTTTGTTTCTCACCCGAACCTGTGCTGCAGTATGTTTATTGTTCTTTCTTAGTGGACAGCGAGTCAACAAATGGGTCTTTGCATTGAGTGTGTGTGTGTGTTGTGTCCTTCCTTAGCCAGGAAGAAGCAGTTCCAGATGATGAGGAAGATGCATTATAATGAAGGTCTTAACATTAAACTAGCCCGACAGCTCATCGCCAATGACCTGGAGGAGGAGGAGGATGAAGATGAAGAAATGAAGGACGACACAGAGATGGAGGATATTACCGTCGACCCACCTCAAGATGGTAAACAAAGAGGATTTAAATATTTAGCCCTCCAGAAAATATAGTGTACAACCAATTGTAGAATATGTAGTGTACAATCAATATACAAAGTACAGTGAAATTAAAGCAACCACTTACATTGCATGCACATACTTTAGTGCAAAGAAATAAACATAAAAATAAATAAAAAATAAACATTGAGTTTAATAAATACAATCAAAGTAGAATATACCTAAAACAATACACAGAAAATTAAAGGTTAACACATAAGGTTTTACAAATCCTTTTTGTGGATGGTGTGTGAGGAATTTCTCACTTGTTAAATAATTTGTAGTGCATTAAGAGCTTAGGAAGGTCTCTAGACACTCAGGATAATTTTATGAACAATGAATACTAAAATAGCCCAGTGACTTCAATTTATTAACTCAATTCAGAATCATTAATAGTGTTTTGCACGTGATAAAGTGGGCAGAAAATAGGCAGACCTTAGCAAGCACCCCTAACATCCTATTGATGATGAATTTTGCATGGGCAAACACCACACATTTTTATAAAAAAATAGTATATATAAGCTGAGATCTGTAACTTTGGTTAAAAATAAACCGCAAAAAATCAGCAACTGAGCAAGTATATA
>JAZGTJ010006100.1:0-25812 GCA_036877575.1 Botia almorhae | reverse complement strand
AGAGAGTCTTCGATCTTAGAGTGTTACTCTAATCAGTATAAAAAAAAAAAAACACAACTAGGATTTGACCATGTGTAGTTAATTACTGATTTGATACAGTGGGGTTTGATACAGTGGGGTTTGATACAGTGGGGTTTGATACTGTAGGGTTTGATACAGTGGGGTTTGATACAGTAGGGTTTGATACAGTGGGGTTTGATACTGTAGGGTTTGATACAGTGGGGTTTGATACAGTAGAGTTTGATACAGTGGGGTTTGATACAGTGGGGTTTGATACAGTAGGGTTTGATACTGTAGGGTTTGATACAGTGGGGTTTGATACAGTAGGGTTTGATACAGTGGGGTTTGATACAGTGGGGTTTGATACAGTAGAGTTTGATACAGTGGGGTTTGATACAGTGGGGTTTGATACTGTAGGGTTTGATACAGTGAGGTTTGATACAGTAGGGTTTGATACAGTAGAGTTTGATACAGTGGGGTTTGATACAGTGGGGTTTGATACTGTAGGGTTTGATACAGTGGGGTTTGATACAGTGGGGTTTGATACTGTAGGTAACATGTCAATGAAGAAGAAAAATGTGTGTGTATCTAGCAGGTGAACAGACCTTTGGCGCTGGAGTCTTTGGGTGTTCGGTGCGAAGTCCAGGCTGACGGCTCACCCCAGCCCACACTCGTGGCTGCAGCGATTCGCAGCAGATAGGTGGTGTCAGCCTGAAGGCCTTTCAGCAGGTGATGGGTTCTGTCCCCTGACACCTCCAGCTGAGTTATCACTCCATCTGTGCTGGTTCTGTATGAGAGACGGTACACAGACACTCGCCCCCGACTCAGTTTATGAGAGAGAGGCTGCCAGGACACCTGAAGGTCTGTTGGGCTCCGACTGCTGAGGCTCAACTCAGGAGCACGTATAGGAACTGAGAGAAAAAGATTATAAATGTTGTTTAAGCATCGCTACATTTTTCCATTTAAATAGCTTAGCCAATCACAACAGAGATCTTTCATATATAGAAGTCTCAAAAACAGCCTGTTTAGTTCAGGGTCAAGCAGAGGAAATCAAAACATCCAAATTATGACTGATGCAGATGCAGGAAATCTTGACTAAAACTTTAAATGCACCTCAGGGTCCATTTTAAAATGATATAAGCACATTCTTTACTGTTTAGTTGAATGTTCAGCAGTAAACCTGTGTGTCATATCATCGGGTTTGTGCTTTTGTACATTCAAAAATCAAATATTGTTTGTTTAAAGTAATGTTTTGTTAACGTTTAGGAGGACAACAGACACATGTTTTGATCTCATTGGTGCTGAAGTAAATGACTTGTCAGCTCTCATTAAAGGAAGCAGAGGATGAAACATCCAGTCGGTTCTCTACTCACCGTCCTCCAGCGTTTGTCGTATGACGTGGTCAGACATGCGACTGGCACCCATTGGCATGTATGCCACAATGTAGAAGGTGTAGTTCCGGCCCGCCTCCAGGTCATCAATGATGTAACGGGTGGTGTCATTACCGATAACAATCTGATACTCCTCGTTATTCAGACCTGCAGAGACAACAAGCCTGAGTGCTTCCAAATCTTTATAAAGAATGGCAAGAAAACAATTCTTAGAGAAACACTGTTGTAACTGTTACAAACCATAAAGAACTCAATTTTCATTCATTTGGGTTGATTTTAAAATCAAGAGTTTAACTTGGCAAATCTGAGAACAGATTGAGACACGACAGAGCTTTCTTTTGAAAGTCTAAAAGAGACAAATATGAGTTTGGTTTTTCAGGAGGAAAATCTGAGAAGTAAATTGCTTGATCTGTTCTCCACTTCATCTCACTGATGTCTAATGCTTTAATGACATCTCATGTGATATTTTTCTGGCCTGTAAATCAACATCTTTAGTGTTTATCTGCTTTATAAATGTAAATGCATGAAGTCTTTAACTACAGTGTGAGTCTGTGTAGCTGTCCAAACTCAGAGCCACTAAATAAAGAAACATGTCATGAAGTTCATGATCGTAGGCGACACCTTCTGTTGATTCACCTAAGAAGCCAAATTCACCGGCTGGGTTTCCCACACATCCACTGCACATTAGGAGAGGTTCAAGAGCACTGAGTCGCCATCTGAGCCAATAATCAAGCCAGTGAAGAGAAACGGTCTTGTGACTCTGACAGAGCCACTGCAGACTCAAGACTCTTCAGGCTACTTTAAAACCCTTTTCAATGACTTCCTGTGCTTTCTGCCCCACACAGCAGATGTTGTTTCTCTCCAGCTATTCTGTCTCGTCTGGAATGTTGAAGGACTCCTCAGAATACACACGTCCAAGCACAGCTGACAAAGCGATTAATAAAGACTGAACTCTATTCAGTTCCTGTTTGACTTTTTGTTCTCTTCCTGCTCTCCTCAGGCAGGCAGGTGCTTTACTGGAAGCTGAAAGATGGTCAAAAGCATTTCAATAATGAGCGTTTGTTGAAAGGACAAACTAACAAGCGATTCTTGATATTTCTATGCAGAAGTGACTTTTTCTGCTCTTTCATTAAAAAAACTACTCACAGGGTCAGCTCAAAGAAGAGAGAGAGAGAGAGAGAGAGAGAGCACTGTTCCCACACACAGTGTAACAAGTGAAAAAATGTTCAAAGTTTTCATTGCCACTGGCTGCACATTTGTGTTACTAATGACCGTTACTAATGGTGATGTTAATCACACTGTTCAAACTGAGCGGTTACTAGTAGCATTTGTTAATGCATTTAAACAAAACCCAAACCTTAAATTTATACCTCTAAGTATAAATGCAAGTCTTGCTGAGAGATATAGTGTTATTTTTCTAAGCTGATTTTTGATCATCCTCAGTCTTCCATTTGGACATGTTTGACTTATACACACTCTGCGGTAAGTTCTAATATATGTAAATGTTGTAAAAGTTCCACTACTGTGAACTAAACTGGTTCACTCACCCTCTGTCTTCATGTAGTGCACAGAGTAGGCGATGACTTTGTCTGAGTTGTACACGGGTCTGTCCCAGGCCAGCAGGACGGCTGAACTGGACATGGTGTCCGCACGGACATTTCTGGGTGCACTCGGGCGGTTGTCTGACATCACCACAATCAGCCGCGCCATAGCCAGAACAGAACCCAGCTGGTTCTCCGCCTGACACTGGTAAATACCGTCATCTTCTGGAATGATCTGGTTTATCACCAATTTACTGTGCATACAAACAAGAGGCTTAACATGATAAAATAAAAGTATTCACATGTTATGACGTTTTAAAAGAAAAAACACAAGCTGCATTACTTAAATTGTAAAGTTTGTTGTGCTGTCTTTAATGTGTGCTAATCTAACCAGAAATCGCTGCTTATAGTAAAGAATTATACAGCAAAATTATTATGTTACTATATAGCACAATAAACCATCAAATCACCATTCAGAGTCATTAAAATGACACAAAAACTGAGGTCACAGCCATGAAAACATGGCTTTCTTTTTGGGGTAAAATATGGACATTTTGTGTGAGATGCAAATATCTGTAATAACTATAGACTTTGTTAATCATACATGTATTATCATACATGTTAAACTCTTGTTACTGACCCCCCCCCCCCACACACACACTTCCCTTCTGTTTTCAAGAGTTACAACAAACCCAAGAAAGAAAAATCAAAGAGAAAATGAAATAAAACACTATTAGCAGAGCAGTGAATTATTAAAGCCTCTTCTGCAGAAACTGCCTCATGAATAATTCAGTACACAGAGTTTCCAACAGACAAATGAGGCAACTCAAGCCCTGAACAACGTCAGTGCACTGTTGGGTCTGTTGGGTCGTCAACACGTGCTTCACCCCAAACTCCTGCTGACTCAATTACAACCCCCCGTCTCCTGACAGCACTGCAGTTTCCTGTCATTACCTGTTATACATTTTGATGCGTCCGTTTGAGTGAAGGGGCTCGCCATTCTTCAACCAAGACATCTGAGGGGCGGGAAATCCATCTGCCTCACACACAAAGCGGGCGGTACCAGCTCTGGGGCGGGTCACACTCTCTGGCCATTCCACAAAAGATGGAGGTGCTACACACACAAATATTGAAAAAAGCCAAATATTGAGTTGCTCAGCACTGAATTCTTGCTGCAGAATGAGTTCCCTGCTATGACAGTACATGTGTTCAGGTTTTAAGACTCTACCTAGCACAGTTATGTTAGCAGCTGCAGCTGTGTAGTTTCTGGTTCCAGGTGTGGTCGCCCGGCAGAAGTAGATTCCTGCATGCTGGGGTTTAACATCAGATATCAGCAGGTTTCCAGTGCCCAGAACTTTAGTGTTGTAAACGTCGATGGACTTGTGGTCGGCACGGCTCCATGAGACGAGGGGACGAGGATTTCCTGTGGCCAGGCACTCCAGCAGAGCGCTGCTGTGAGCGGAGACAGTGAGATTCTGAGGGGCCGCGATGATGCGGGGCCTCTGAGGAGCTCTGGAGGAAAGAGCTAAGAGTACAAAAATGAGTGTTGAGAAAGCTTACTAATATGTTCAATTAAATTCCAACTGATTTTTATTGCCCTTTTCACAATTGTGCGTTGTTGCAAAGCAGCATCACAAAAAATGATAAAGCAAATAGAAGTGACAGCACAGAATAAGAGAAAAGGAAATAAGTGAAAACTGAAAAATTATAAATCAAACAGAATAAAAAGATCACAAACGATTGCAAATGTTTTATAAGACGTTCGTTGGCATTACTAACTATAAGACTTGTAATTGGGCTGTTGCATCTGTGACACTATTTAGGCAGGTATTTGTCTTTATGTAAAGGTAACAGTGAATGCTAAGTGTCACAATTATTGTACTTCAGGAAGTGCATGGAGCCGGTCTCACCTGCAGTCACGGTCAGCACGGCCTCTGAACTTTTGCGACGGCTGGCGATGTTTGTTGCCACACAGCGGTAACTGCCAGCGTCTGTCTGCTCAACTGCCTGAATCTGTAAGATGCCGCCAGGCAGCACTGCGATTCTGAATTGAGGCACATTAAACATTCACATGTGCTCATCTCAATACATATTCATCATTTCCAGTTCACCTCTCAACAAAGACAAATACTGTGAGTGTATTTAATTGAGCCCTGAGCTAGTCTAATTAAAGAGAGGTTACACTCTAAGCCACTCCTCCTGTCAGTGGGTGGAGTTATACCTCTCAGTGGCCAGTGGTAAAGTGACTCTGTTAAACTCCCAGGTGATGATTGGTGGGGGTGTGGCTGTGATTTTACAAGCGAATCGTGCGACGTATCCCTCGGTAACAGTAATAGATGCTGGATGCTGGATGAAGGCTGATAAACCTGCAGAAAGATCACAAAATAACTGAGCCACATGCACAGAGCTCCTCTTTCACCCTCTTTAAACATGAGGGAGAACGACCCGTTAATAAGACCTTTATGCACTTACAAGTGCGTAAAAGTGAACACAATATACTAGTAAAGCAAACAAAGCTCACCATAAACGGACTGTTTTATGTTAGCAGAGATTTGAAATGTTTGTCGATCTTCTCTCTTTAGTGAGGTCTTACATCAGATTTGTGATGCAGGTCTGTTTTTCCTCTGACCTACTACAGCTCAGAGCCATAAACCCACAAGAGCCAATAAATACTCCCCACCCCACACACACAGAGTCCTAAACAAGTCTCAGGTCAATAACTAGTTAACTGAAATCAATGAAACTTCTGCTATACATACAGACCTCCATATAAATATCATCTTAGAACTTATAATAAAAAAACAGCCTGATGTCTGAAAGATGAAACTAAGATCACATCAGGGCTTCATAAATGTATAGAACATCACCTACAGAACCTAAAACCACACCAAATCTAGCCAAGAACAATGTAGTCAGCTGAATTCATCCACCTTGAGTGTTTAAAATAATAAAACTGTCACTCAGGAGGATTATAAAGGATGTCAATCTGTCTCTTTCCTGACTTAACCTCTCACCTTTGACCTCCACAGATCCTGACCGGCAGTAAGCTCATCCTGGGCCAGCAAACAAAAAACAGCAAGAACGCAGAGAAACATTAGAACTTCTGTTCTAGTGTTGTTCTGTGTTTCGCTCACGAGTTCGATTGCCAGGACATGCACATACAGATAAGTGTGTGCGGCTAAAATGCAGTGTCATTCACTTACAGTGAAACTAAACGACTGCTTCAGCTCTGTGTATGACCTTCTCTGTCTACTCTGGCTTTCTTCTGTTCTGTGGTATGCTGTCAGGAAACACAGGCCCGTGGAGCAGGTCAGAGAGGGACACTTCAGGTTACCATGACAACACAAGGGCCCTGATTTGCAAATCTAGGGCCTCCAACTTTGTTCCACCTCAGAAGAAACTCTGTGTAAACTGAGAGGCTCGTCATCTTAAACTGAATCCAAAGAATGTTAAAGTAAAACGATTGTTTATTCTGATCTCAAACCTTTGTATTTTAAATGTAAACAGATTTAAATCATAGCTATGAATCAGAGTCTTACTAAGAGATTAGAAATGCTGCATTCAATTTATTACAATGACAAACATGCAAACCAGAATGAAACTCTTACCTGCAAACACACACTCTCTCTCTCGTTATTCTCTCTCTCATGGTAAAGCAATACCATGCGTTAAGGCATTTCAGAAAGCAGATTTTTTAAGCTTTAAGATCTTTTAAGCTTTAAGATCCGTTTGCCTTGAGCAAACACACACACACTCACACACTCACTGAACTGATACTGTGTCTGCTGAGGTACAGCCATCAATCAAAACATTCATCATTCACAGACACCTGCATGACACAAGGTTACACACACGACAGCTTTTACTGTTTGTGTCGCTTGTAGTTTCTCAGAAGACAGATGAAGTTTAAACACATTTAAATTCCTTTTAGGCGTTTTAAAAGCATCTTCATTTTTAAAGTGTGTGTAGCTGTAATGAAGGAGGTCAGATAACGCATGGATTTATCTTTAATGTCAAAGTCATTTGAGCTGTTTTAAGCTTTTATTAGTGGCTACATTATTCAGTGAGCTGTGTGAATAAACCGTGTCGTGCCCTCACCTCGCACTCTTGTTTTTAACACATGACTGCAGAGGCAAAGAATGTTGCATCTGTGAATTTAAGACCAGAACACAAAACCCAAAAGCTCTGCAGATCAATCAGGGTCCATACAGCCAGCAGGACCAATCAGAAACCAGGATCAGCACCTCTCCAGCCAATCAGAGGCCATACTTAGGACCTCTCCCTGTGCCCTTTAGCCTTATGAGCAGCTGGAGAGGGGCAGGGAGGCAGGAACATTTGCCCAAACTCTTATTTGCCCCATGAGCTCTGAAAAGCACCCTTCCCCTCTCCAGCACAGCATAGCTATTGTGTCTTATCTGTTCTGTTGTAGAGCAACAGGTCAAATGATCAACCAGAGGGCAATATAAGTGATGCAGATGAACGCTTTTCTCTAAAAGCAACTGATCCCAGAATAAACTGTGATTCAATGTGAAATATTACACACAAACAAAGGATAAAGCAAAAGAAATGTTTATTACAAATAATTCATTTAATAATGAAACTTATCAACAGCAACAGTGCGTTTGTATTACATGTATTACTTGTTACTTGTATTTTATATACTGCATCGAAACGTGTCCATTTTACCAAATTGGGCACATATGCAGAGCGATGAGCTGATCCACACCGGCATGTTCTAGTCTGTTATTAGCTGGAATATTTTACTTCTCTGGGCTGTTTCCCTGCACACAACCTGCTGGGCAACTTGAAACAACCTTTGACCTTTCGGACAATTGCTCAGGGAAACCATAGAAACCTTTCACAATATAAGCTGAGGGTTGCACAGAGGTTGTGTGGAGGGATCTGTCCTCCCTGCACCATTTACCTTCTTTTCCTTTATTCTGGTTATTTCTAACCTGTTATAAATCACCTAGCAGCAGCAGCAGCAGTAGTACTACTGCTTACAATTAAAAATAAAGTTTTAACAAACCCCTACTAGAATATCACTGAGACACGGAGATGACTTGAACAAGCAACCGACCACAACCCCAATATTCCGCCAACAACCCCAATACTCTGACAACAACCCCAATATTCTCCCAACAACCCCAATACTCTGACAACAACCCCAATATTCTCCCAACAACCCCAATATTCTCCCAACAACCCCAATATTCTCCCAACAACCCCAATACTCTGACAACAACCCCAATACTCCGACAACAACCCAACACCCTAACAACAATCCTGACAGTGTGGTTGCAACTTAGACAGACAAAAAAGTGTAACAATGTAACATATTCCCATATCAGAGCTCCACTCCAGAGAAGAAATGAGAATTCTGTCGTCTTCCTGGTAATTCTAGGAATTTCCAGAAACACATTAGAGGACCTCAGGGACCCAGTAAAAGGGGCCATTTCCCAACACTGGCCCTCAAACCCACCATATGAGAGTCCCAAACTGAGGCATGTTTCTAATTTAACACTGGTGAGGAAGACCACCTCTGACATGCCCACTGACCTGCATAAACTCAAAAACAATTGCTATTACATTCCAATGTTTTCTTTAACATTTATTCAATCATTACTCACATTAAACCTTGTCTTATAGTTAAACTCCTGTTCAGTTGAGTACTTTCAGGTTTACTAAAGCTAAATTAAATATAAAATTCTTCTTACACAAGAAGGGTATGAATTTAGGTTAGTGTATAGCCTCTGCTACTAGCATCATATAAAGGGAAACAAAAGCAGTCCTCATTTAGATAAGTAAACATGTGTGATATCTCCTCTAAGAAAAGGCATGTAGACCCACAGAGCAAACTGTCCAAACACGTGGAACCATCAAGCTTCAAGTTAACATACTCAAAGAAACATACTCAAACTTAAACACACAAACCATACACAGCAGCCCTGCGGAAACACAAGCATGATGAGAAATGAGCATACAGAGTCATTTCCATCAGTGGTGTTTCATGTTCAACACCAGTATGTTCAGCCTCTGTAATGTCACTTCTGCACTGTTTCATTCTAACTAAATGGTAATACTTCATTAGAACCTCACACACTTCACTAGAACCTCACACAGTTCACTAGAACCTCACACAGTTCACTAGAACCTCACACACTTCACTAGAACCTCACACACTTCACTGTTCTCATTCGTTTAATGGTCCTGGTGTTAGTGCACAACTGACAGCTCTGCTGTCCGGCTCTTTCTGGCCAAACAAATGCCCCTTCAAGAAATCCCCTTCAGTGGAAGGGGCAGTTGGGGGCAGGTAGAACAAAAGAAGACGAAGAGAGAAAGCCTTACATACATTCTGAAGACTAGTGGAGCAGAAAGCAATCATCAGGAGACCACCAGCTCAACTAACTGCAATAAAACCAGCCTTACTGAGTGTGTGTACACGTGCTTGTAGTTTATATGAGTGTGTGTTTATACATGAAGGATTGTCCCAAAAAATCTAGATGTTGTTCAGCTTTTAAAAACAGCATGTACTGAGCTCAGATCTGTGTGTATAGTGACTCACAGAGTCTATATGAGTCTTAATTTTATTTTATCTGCGAATTGTACAAGATTTGTGAATAGAGTCTGCACACAGAGCCTAAAGACCCTTTAAAACATGACTGTTAAACTCTCTCTGTGTTTTCACTTCATCACACCAAACTGCTTGATTTCTGCAGCCTCTGTCTGTATACAGGTGTATGTGTGTGTGTGTGTGTGTGTGTGTGCTCTTAGGGCGTAACTGACACATGTTGTCATTCTGTAACATTTATTGTTGCTCTTTATTTTCCTCACTGAGGTCTGACAGCGAGCACTGCAGCTGTGTAACTTTACTTTCAATGGACTTTTCTCTTATCATGCACTGCTGCCCAACGAGAAACAGAAATCACAACAAATAAATGACAACACGTTATAAAAGAAATTTAAGAGAAATAAAAATAGCCATAAATGAGACAAATGTTATGAAATATAAAGCAATAAAAACAATAAGGATAAGTTTCCCAAATGTTTATTAGTTTTATTACTAGTTATTATCATTATCTTGAAATCTCTGAAATCTATTGTTTGTGACAGCAGACTTTGATCTGAGCACTGTGTAAGACATTGCTGAGATCTCATTTAAATCTCTGCAGGAGACACATGTGAGATTATGAGACACGGGACTTCCTGTGTTACTGCCCGTGTTTCTCTATGAGAGAGAGTGAGAACTCAGTGAGCAGAAAACACAGCTCATGCGTTTGTCCTAAAGCACCACAGCAAGACACAAGGTCTCTAAAGGAGATGTCCTTTATAGGCCCCTGCCACCATCAAATCTGCCCTCCCACACACCCCTGCCTGCCTACACACACACACACACACACACACACACAGTGCAGGAAGAGTCACTCTCTGATATGTGTGCCGCTGTGTGAACAGGGGTCATGTCCACTAGTGACCTCTGCAGACTGAGATTTTCAAACCTGCCAGGCTTCATTTGCACACCAATGGACACACACCCGTAACCCCATACACACACACACACACACACACTCACAGGCCTGAGCCCTTTACCCCTGAGCACAGCAGAAAACACCAGCCATGGGCTCAACTCTATCAGATCAAACCTCACTGACTGTATGACAGCAAAAGAACTTACAGTGTGTTTGTGCTACGTCCATCTCTGTAAAATCATGCTGTTGAGGGGTGAGTTTCATGTGTCTACAGATCTGTCAGGGATTCTTTACAGCCAAAACACACACTGACACACACACACTGACTGAGTCGTCACACATATATTTGATTAAAAATCACGGTTCAAGGGACAGTGTGTGTTTGTAATCCAACCTAAGGTGTTAGAAGCTCATAGCTTGAACTACATTGATCAAATAAAGTACAGGTTCTCTACACAGGAAATGATGAAGGCACGTGTTTCCTCTCTGATGTCACTGTAATGTTACTGTTGATTTAATCATGTGTGCAACACTGAGCAGCAGATACTGTTCATGACCTGTGAAACTTACCTGCGATAGTCAAGCGAGCTCTCTGACTCAGAATAGATCCATATTTGTTTTGGGCAAGGCACTGGTAGAACCCCTCATCTGATTTGTCTTTATGACTCTCCAGTTTGGAGATGAAGAGGGACCCGTTGCTGAGCTGATAAACATGCTCTGTTTCTGTAAGCTTCACTCCATTTTTTAGCCAGTGGATGGTGATCGGAGCGTCACCGTGGGCCTGACAGTCCAAAATCACCAAGTCTTTCCTCACCACAGTAACGTCATGAGGCTTCTTTATGAAAAACAGCTCACTGAAACACATCACACCTGCAGGACAAACAGAAAAACAACATAAATCAGAGTGTAAATGAAGAAAGTTTCTGTTTTTATTCAGTAGCAATGGGAACATTGTCTCTCAGAGAGCGGCTGAAATCTCGCAGCAGGTTGATCTTCTGAGATTCTGTAATCATATTTGACTGGATGGATTTACTCTCCATAATCCCCTTATTCATGGCTCATAAAGTCAGAGCGACTCCATGCTGCTCTCTATAGTATCACTTCAGTTCAATCGCAGCATGAAATTCACCAGACATTAAACAACAGCTCGTGAAAAGAACTGCACATACAGATGTGTGACACTATTAAAATGTCATTAGTTCATACAGTGGCTGAACAGATCAGTAGGTAAACAACACTCACTGTACTGCAATTCAATACACGGCTAATATACAATCACATAAATGTGTATTACTAATGTTGCAGAATTACAGCTGCTGTTTTATAGACTGTTACACGCGCGACTCGTTTATTGCACTTGATTAACAGAAGCGCAGATTTCGCGTCATCATAAACAGAGATGCTATACTATATACTCTTATATTCTATACCTCACTCTTATATTCTATACCTCACTTTATTCTCTCTATCGTTAACGGCAGACAGTGATGTGGGACAGTTTGATTTAATGCACATTTCTCTAAAACTTTCGAAAGTTTTTGAGTTTTATGGCATGAAGCTTTCATATGCACAATGTGTTTATGAAACATCCGCGGCAGCTGCATGAAATGCATGTATAACTCTCTACATTTTAACAGAAATAAAGTGCAAATGTTTAAAAGTCAAAATTATTTTTTTACCTGAGACTTGCAGAAATACTGCAAAAAACAGCAAACGCTGGCGTAATTCCTTTTGAAAAGACGCCATTTATTCTGGCAGTCCGGGCATGCCTGACCCCGCGGGCTGCGGCTGAAGATCGACGTTCATCTGACTGCACGAGCGCAGATGCTGCTGACCGCTGCTCCCGCACTACTTTCAGCCGCCTGTGTGCGGATGGACACAGTCCTCACATACGGCTCAACAGATGAGATCACTCCGCCAGGCTCCTGCCGCACGCGGGGTGTGACGTCACTGGGTCCCCAGTACTCAAAAGAGATTTGATATGAAAGATTTGATATTAATGACCGCATGAAGTACATGATACAAACCCAGAGCGCACACCGCAGCTGAGTAACATGATTTATCCAGTGTGTGTGAAGAGAAACAGTCCATCAGATCTTTATGACACTTCACTCATGTCTCAGTCATGTTGACAGAGGTTACTGCTGGTTTAGGTTGGGGGATACGAGGGCCAGTTATTACTCAATGTCACACTTTATTTGTCAGTGTTTATTTTTGAAGGTCTATTTTTGTACAGGCGTAACTTTGATAGTTTTGCTCAGGAATGAAGACAGGAATACTAACTAACCTTCAGTGACAATGTGCCACAATGGCAGCTTTATAAAAACATTATATTGCAAGTAAAAAACAGCATATTAAGCCACTGCTGGAGAACAGACACATGTGTGTAATCCATTGAAACATCAGTTTATATTATGAATCTGCTATGACACTGCATCCTCTAATGTTTGCTCTTATGCTGTTTTGGTCACAATCATGTCATCTCTTTGGGTTAGTTTATCATCCTGTTCTGTCAGTTTGTGACTGATGTTTAAATAGATCTACAGACCTCTGCTCAGTATTGATAAGTTTCCTGTGACAGCTGCAGACTGAAGGAAATATATCGATCTGCTCTCTCGCTGTCTGTTTCTATGGAGGATGATTGTGACCTCTTCCCCTCCTCTGACCTCCTCTCTTTACTCTCCCGGTCCATTCCAGCATCCCTCTGGGCTCTCCGGCCACTCAGACAAAAGCTCAGTTCTGACAATAGATCAGACAGCACAATACATCTGTGTAGAAGACCAGGAGAGTTCAGTTCCCACAGTCAGCAAACAGAGTAAAAGTCAAAGACCAACCAATCAAACAAAGTCACTCGGAGGAACCTGTGATGCTTAAAGTTACAGATTTCTAGTTTACAGTTCCTAATCTGTCATGTTCTGTCATTAAAAACATTGAAGTGGAATCTGTGGCCAAATTTAGAATTTTAGAATTAGAATTCAGTTAATGGGCAGTTGACAGATTACTCGCCCATTTTTAACAACTTTTACAAATAATTAATGTATATGAGGCGTGTAATATATTAATATAATAGATGTTATGTGTATATTATCATTATATTACACCTCAGGATGTGTGTGTGTGTGTGTGAAAGAGAGAGCAATACAGAGTGGAAGGACGTGGCATGCATACTCTGATCTACTCTCATTGGACAAGTGTGCTGTCAGTTTTCACATCATCCCGCCCCTATGGCAGACAGGAGCAGATCTGGCAGTGTGCATGAGGTTAAATGAAAGAGTGTGACCTGTCAGATGACCTTTGAGGGTTTTGTAGTGACACAAACTGTCACTATTTGTGTAAACTGATGTTTACAATCACTTGCAGGAAGGTAGATTGAACACTCTGCTCAGCGTTTAATTACTCTTTACTGCATTATATATTTTAGCATATATTCAATTGTAGTGTCATTTAATTGTTTTATGTCATACAGACAGACAGAATTCTTCTTAAAGATGTGTTTATTTACTGTAGTGTTTCAACGCAACACCTCCTCAGATTAATGGCGACAGCGCACCCTGCTGGTCAAAAGCAGAAATGATGCGCGCTTTATTTTTACTGCCGCCTGGTGGTAGTTTGACTAGGGGTAGACAACTACCACCCCCCGTGTGTGCGTGTGTGTGTGTGTCTAAACTACACACAGTAAAGGTTGTTTGGTTAGATGATCAGATCTCTTTCAGCCGCTTTCTGTCTGTCAATCATTCTACACCTTCCATATATGACCAGCAGGAAGATTTACCCTCCGTTGTGTCGCGCGACATGTTATTTTGCTCCAGTATGTCAGTATGAAGTCGCTGAGTAACACAGAGTTGATTCTTCACGTTGATGTGATGGTTCTTACGTGTGATGTTGAGGTGATATTGAGGTGATGTTGAGGTAACACTGCTGCTCTCCAGATTCACGTCTCACAACACCGACAATCCGCCCGCCGCAGCGCGCGCGTTAGGGGCGGGGTTTAGATGGAGGGGCGTGTCTAAAAGAGTGGCTTGATAACCAGACGTCGCTCACAGCGCGTTCAGGAACACTTCAATAATAATTATATGAATAATATAAACTACATGCTGCATTTAATATGTTACCCTATGTAAACATCTTATGCAGGTGGTTAACATTTGGTTTATGGGAATATGATGTACCTACCAAAAGATGGGATTCCTCAGAATTCCTCGTTTGTATTCACTTAAACTTCTTAAGCCATATTTACTCTGATTTACAGTAAGATTGATGTTTTAAATAGAAAAAATACCAATACGAATAAATATGAGGCTCCTATGGGACTTTATAGCCTGTGAAGCTGCTTTGAAACAGTATGTATTATAAACAACATTATACAAATTACTGACTGATTTCACCGGACACACCACAATGAAAACAGACAGGAGGATGTGGTTTATTTTTCACTTTCCAAAAATACAAAGCCATAAAGATTGTTGCAACAATTAAAATCTGCACAATTTACTTCCAAATAAAAGACACTTTTGCTGACAAAGCCGTGATAAAAAAACATTTTTAGAAAGTCATTAGTGCCAAAATTGTTTGGCCATCTGTAGAGATAGCAGTTAATGTTCAGTATTTCATTTCACAACAGAAGAGACATTAAAAGTGTTTCTGCATTAAAGAACGAAGTTGTTCTTTAGGACACTGAATTAAATAATTTTATATTACAAATAATAGCATAAAGTAATTTAACAGACTGATATGTTTGTAGCATGACATTGTGCCTACTTGAACCATATTTATACTGTAAACATTTAGTTCATGACATACAGTAAAGCAGTGATTTGTCACAAAATTATATATCGCCTCAGTCGAGCTGTCTGTGCACAATTACACTTCAAACGTGACTTTTAAGAAAGGTGCCTCAAGCTCCAAAAGCAGTAAAAAAGTTATAATCAAATCGTTATCATTTTTAAAGGTGCGGTATGTGTAAAGATGTAAACAAAAAAAAGATGTAAACAAAAGACATTTGTGTGCCTTTGTGAACATGAGTAAGAAAGATTGTTTGTACAGATTATGAAAAATAAAGTGCATTACAGGAAAACTTCATAACCTCATCTGAAATATAATGCACATCTCTCCTGTAACTATAGTTTGTGATTTAAAAGCTTGTATTATAAATATACTATTTCTCAATTATGTGTAAATGCATAGATATAATCAGATCTACAGATATTTAGAAACGGTGTGCACAGAAGACACTTAGCTGTATGCAGAGATACAATACAACATGATATTTTGTAAAAATCGTAAATGTGATACAGAGCCATCAGACAGTTCTGCTTATTCTCCATGTGTTAATATTCATGATATTTATTCATTTATTAGGATAAAAGCTAGATGATCTCTGTGTAACAGCATGTTCACCTTGTCTCCTGCTAAAACTGCTCTCAGTTCAGCTCGCTGGACATTCTTCACTTCCTGTCAAGACCCCTGTTGCCTGTTTTGAAAACCAACACTCATGATACTGTCACCAAGGTTACACTGTTGCCGTGGTGTTGTGAATCTAGTCTACACCGTCAAAACCCTGAGCGTTCTCAATCGCAATGTGCAGTTTCTCCCGCAGCTCCTCAAATGACTCGTACGGAGGGAGATCCAAGCGGTTAAAACTAAAAAAGAGAGGCAGAAAATAACTGCTGAAGCTGACGACAGGAGACCAGCACAGAGACCAGCACAGAGACCAGCACAGAGACCAGCACAGAGACCAGCACAGAGACCAGCACAGAGACAGACAGGTGCTGACAGAAAACCATACAGTTCAGACGGATCGCTCACCACGTGTGCGCTCGGGGCAGCTTGTCACGAGTTCCCCACTGCTCGATGGCGAACAACTGCGGTCCGTTGGATCCTGGAAGTCCACCAAAAAACAACAACATCGCTCTTTGTTAACCACACGATGGTTATATAACGGTGAATTATACGATGAAGCAGCAAAAATGCAGGAAAGCAGAACTGACCGTAGAGTTCAGCGAATCCGTTCATCGGAACACGAGACGTGCCCGTCACAAACTGAAGCAAACGAATTCTCTTCTCTGCGTCCATCAGCAGCACAGTCTAAAAAACAGCTTCAGTTAGAATCTTAATACTGTAAAGCTGTTTTTCTCAACCAGTGATAACATTATTTAAAATAAGCTAAAACAACTCAAAATTAAGATGTTTCTCAGTGTTTGGGTATTTTCAGAGTAATCATGTCTAATTAAGCTCTGGAAAATTGTATTGGGTAGAAATCGTGAAATGGTCCAAATCTTGTTGTGGACACTGGGATCCACAGAACCACTGCAACAATAAACATGTCAAGTCCAGGTCTTAGGACGTGCTGATGAAATGTAATAAACTCTGACCTTCCAGAACCAGATGATGGCAGGATGATTGGAGTTGTAACCGTTTTTATATTTAGCGTTTTCTCTCCAGTCATTTACATCCACGTCTCCTAATCCACACATCAACAGCTGAAAAAGAGAGAGAACAGCACTTACAGAGCACAGCTAGACAACTTCCACACCAACTCCTATCTCAAAACATCTCAAAACATCTCAAAACATCTCAAAACATCTCACTTCCAGCTCGTTCTCATCAAAGATCTTGATCAGATCCTGAGGGATCAGCTCATAAAAGCCCTGCAAATCAAAGATCAGTCAAGAAGAGTCAAAATCCTTGTGGGCAGCAGAGAGACAGACAGAGGTGTTGTTACCTCTTTAAATGCCATCATCTGTCTCTGGATTCTGTCCACAAACCTCCACTGCATCACTAAACTATAAATAAACAGCAGAGGAAAAGACCAGCATTACTTCTGCTCAATAAACAGCTGGATGAGTAAAGTGCCAAACTTTATTACTTTGTTAGAGAAAAGAACAAACCCCAGACCACAAATATTGAGCAGGAAATAAAGGGTTTTAGAATGTCAACTGTAGGGTGTGAAAACTCACTGAATATACTCCTTCTTGTTGCTGTCGTTGATGACAATCTCAGCTCCTCCAGGCTTCAGTTCATGCTGGTGCGTCTGTGGAGATCAGTTTAGAAGTCTGTGTTGAATCTGATTATTTTCATCCTTACATGATCATAATGTAACCAAAAATCACCAATTACAGGTGCGTGTACCCTAAATAAAAATCCTTCACTTACTGTTTTGGTCTGTTCCTCCCTTATATGGTTTGATAAAACCATAGCACACACGTTTTTATGGTGTACAAGTACAGGAGAATAAATCACCTGTCCAAAAAGCTCTTCATCGATGGTGAACCTCAGGTCCAGGTCTGTGGGGTCGTTCTCCAGGATCCATCGCAGGGAATTGAAGTACTCACTGTCCTACAGTCATGTGAGAGAGACAGTTTGACAGACTGACTGCAGCAACTGTATGACATGTGACACCTGAACATCATCATCACTGCTTTCATCTCCACAAACACCTCAGAACCCACAGACATACTGCACACTGTATACTGCATATGTTTTAAATATGTGAAACTGTATAAAAAATGCTCCCAAATGCAATATGCTACATTTCTGTCATATCTCTTCACCTTGTTATTTTGACTTAATCATCCAACTGTTTTTAAATCCAACGAGTTATGAAAGAGATGAATTATGGTAGTGCGCTGTGACTTCATCAAAGAGGAAGCACAAATCATGTTTAGTGAAGCGCAGCTGGTGCTGATTGGTTCAGGTGTGCCTGTCACTCACCACTGACTCCATGTCCTGTAATGTGATTGGTTTCTGCAGCATCATCTTGTAGAAGGGCCGGATAAAGAACGCTGTGCAGACATGACAAAAAAGCAACAATAAACATGTCTTTATTGGAAAGCTCATTATAATAAAATTGCTGATGACGATCTGAGACAGAGGAGGAGGAGCCTAACACGAGACTTTAACCACCACAGACAGGATTTAGATCAGCCCCTGAATCCTGCAAATAAATTCTTTTGCAAGGCACTGTATCTGGTTACAGTCCTGCTGTTAACAGACCCTCACTGACATGATAACTCAACTGTGTTATGAGTCAAGAGCGTGACAGTCACATATATACACTCGTGTGAGTTGTGTTTTATTGCTCCTGACAGAATATTCTCATCTTCACTCACCATCCAACAGTTTCCCGTGATAAACGGCCATTCCAGCTACCCGACCGATGAACTTAAAGTAGGACAGGTGGTCTTCATTACACAGACCTGAGTTGGGGTTAATCTGTAGGGTGTAGTTGTCTCTGCAACACACACACACACAGCATGTTTTGCCCTGCTCTTCAATGTGTTCCTAAAACTGAATATAAAGGTTTGTTTTGTGGACCAGGCTGGTTTTAAGTCAGGTCTGGTCTTGTGGATTTTTACTGAACAGAATTTCCTCACTCACGTGGCAGAATATTCAAACAGCCCATAATATGGGTTAAACATTTCCTTGGAGATCAGGAAGAACCATTCCCTGGCCACGCCTCCATAGTCCAGCCCCTTCTCGCCCTCAAACTCCACCCAGAGGCGGGCCTTCAGCAGATCTGGACGTTTGATGGACAGAATTCTTCGGTATGAGTCCTCGAGAACAGCATTACGTCTCACGTTCAGCTCAAAGCGGTTCGGGATATCCGACTGAAAACGGAGCAACACAACAGTGTGTAAATAACCAAAAATGACACTTAAATAAAGAAATATTTTAAAAAGTATTAATGACAGAATATTCAGTGAATTTAAAACAGCAGCACATACCGGCTTCTTTAGTTTCTTGCGGAAGTATTCATACTTCTGTTTATAATCTCTAGAATATGGAACAGCCTGAAACAAAACACAACCATGTCAGTAATAATTCATAAGATCAGATTGTTGGTTCTGACCCAACAGAAGATCATTCACCTCAACAAGGACAAATATAACTTCTCCAATGACACACACACACACACACACACACAGAGGGACATTTACAGGAAATGAATGATATGTGCAGGATTTCTGGCTGTGAGTATTTTTAGAAACGGGATATTGCTGAGATCTCTCTTCTACAGCAACATCAGCCACATCCTGAACCCGGCACAGAAAATGAGCATCAGCACTTACTGGACCAGTGATGGCTGAGTTCTGCAGTCTGGGGTCCTCCCACTGAGTGCTTTTGGTGTCTGAAAAAACAAAGACATTTGGATCATGAAGACAAGCAGAAAAAAAGTCCTTTTTTCCATCATGTCCTATTCAGATTCCTAGAATTTAAAACAGTCCAAAATGAACATGAGTCATCAGAACACCAGAAATTATTCTGGACACTGGAAACATCATCACTGTTGTTACTTACTGTGATCAATGTAGAAGATTCTTCCATCACTGTGAACCCTCTCCTCCCAACCGGGCTGCGAAACACACACACACACACACTTATCCACTCTTCCAATGTCCATGTCACTAAAACCGTACCAAAACCAAAACCATAGTATGACATCAGCTGTCAGGCTTACCGGCAGCGGGCCGAGGTCGGTCGGGTCCAGAGAGACACTCCTCCTCATCTGTACAGGAACTTTCAGCCGGGGGTCGTCCTGTCAGGAAGCAGGATGTCAAACACAGGAAGTGCATTTCTCAAAAAAGAACTGTGGTAGAATTAGGGTTACAGTAGTTTACAGTAATTACAGTAACTGCATCAGATGCTGATGTATTTTTATGTATGGTAATATCAAGAGTATAAGTACGTGCTGGTCTGTTCGTTTGTTACCCATGTGGTGGTCTTGGTGTTGTGGTCAATGAAAAACGGGCGTCTGTTCGGAGCACTTCGCATCTCCCAGCCGGGCGGCATTAGGCCTGTGTGCTCCGGTGTGTGAGGCTGAGTGTGTGTGTGCTGTGGGGACATGTCCGGGGAGAGCAGGGGTGGAGCGAAGCCCGCAGGATTTTGGGACAGGGTCATGGCACCTCCCGAGGCCCCTGCTGTGGCTGTCTCTGATGCCGGCTGGATCAGCTGAGACACAAAAGTCACTGATCACTCACAGGAACACTCAGAGGAACACCCAGAGGAACACCCAGAGGAACACCCAGAGGATCACTCAGAGGAACACTCAGAGGATCACTCAGAGGAACACTCAGAGGAACACTCAGAGGAACACACAGAGGAACACTCAGAGGAACACCCAGAGGAACACTCAGAGGATCACTCAGAGGAACACCCAGAGGAACACTCAGAGGAACACTCAGAGGAACACCCAGAGGATCACTCAGAGGATCACTCAGAGGAACACTCAGAGGATCACTCAGAGGAACACTCAGAGGAACACTCAGAGGAACACCCAGAGGAACACTCAGAGGAACACTCAGAGGAACACCCAGAGGAACACTCAGAGGAACACCCAGAGGAACACTCAGAGGAACACTCAGAGGAACACTCAGAGGAACACACAGAGGNTCAGAGGAACACCCAGAGGAACACTCAGAGGAACACTCAGAGGAACACTCAGAGGAACACTCAGAGGATCACTCAGAGGAACACTCAGAGGAACACTCAGAGGAACACTCAGAGGATCACTCAGAGGAACACACAGAGGAACACTCAGAGGAACACCCAGAGGAACACTCAGAGGAACACTCAGAGGAACACTCAGAGGAACACTCAGAGGAACACTCAGAGGAACACCCAGAGGAACACTCAGAGGAACACCCAGAGGAACACTCAGAGGAACACTCAGAGGAACACTTAGAAAACCTTGTCAACCGCACAGGAACACTTTGAGCACCGGTGGGGTGTTGTGCAAATGATCAGAAATCTTCAGTGACTGATGATGCACCTGAACGAGTGGGCGTGTCCACGTTGTAGTTCTGCTGTGGTGATTGACATAATAAATTCTCCCTTTACTGTCCTGCTTCTCCTCCCACCCTGAGGGCAAACCAGCAGAGGTGGGCAATAACTACAGAGAGAGAGAGAGAGAGAACGGAAGAAAAAAGAGTTTAAAGTGATATGAAGACAGCAGAAAACAAAAGTAATCAATGACAGCTCATCAGTGTGGGGGATAAACAGGCTGTTAGCAGTTTGTTTGGGAAACACACAGTCCTTGAGGAGAGGATCTCCAGCTGAGGGGAGGTGATGTGTTATGAGGCTCAGGGCATGCTGGGAATCTGGGATACACTAGGAGCACTCAGCTGAAACACACACTGATCACTGAGGTCTCTCACCACTGGATGGATAGACTGTTCCTCCACTGTAAGGTTCTGCCCACTTCCTCTGCGGCTGCCGTGACCCTGCGACTGAGACACACACAACACTGTAACCTCCAGATCTCCCAGCAAACAGATGCTACTTCAGAAATGTGACTGTATGTATATATTATGTTGTAACCATAACAGTCAATGAACGATTGTTACATTTGTACTAAAGTAACACTGGAACAATCAATGTAGCACTGAAGCATAAACACATTTATTTTATACACTTTTAACACAAAATGCATGTGTTTATGGGTCTGTGAGTGAAAGTGTGTATGTTTGTGAGTGTGTGTGTGTTTGTGTGTATGTGTGTGTGTGTCTGCAGACAAACTAACCGTGAGTGATGTGCGTCTGTCGCTGCCCAGCTGCAGTCTGCTGATCTCCTCACAGAATCCAGTGAACTCCAGTGGGGAGTGAGGGGGAGGTGGAGAGCGCTCGCTGGGGCTGCTGTACAGTGAGCTCTCATCTGATGTTATGATCTCCCAACTCTACCACACACACAGTGACAGTGTGTTGTCTGTCAGAGTGTTTGGAGGGTGACACAGAAGAGTGTGTGTGTGTGTGTGTGTGTGTGTGTGTGTGTGTTTGTGTACCTCTGGTGACTCTCTGCGCTCTTGGTTCTCGTCGTGTTCTGAAATTTGCCTGCGTGTGAGGAACGCTCGCTGAGATTCAGTGTGTGTGTCCTGTCTCTGCTCATCATCGCTCTGACTGTCTCTGCAAAACAGAACAGAAACTCCCTTCAGTGCTCAAACAATCGCATGTGGAGAGCCGCTCTGCCCAGCTGAAGAACACCAGAAGAAGACCGACCGATGGTTACTGGAGGACATTTATGAGCTGCTGTTTCCTCAAACACATGATGTCACACAAAGCCAGAGTCACACCTTTTGAAGAATCTGTTTATATTCCAGTTATGAAAACTACACAAAAGCATGACTGTTCCTGTGACCCTTTAAAGACAAAATCATGGTCTTATTTTTCCCCAAGAGTGAAACTGATGAGAGATATTTAAAAACACAAACAGTCATTTGTAACATGATATTAGCAAGTCGTGTTACAGCTGCTTGGAATTTAAATCTAAAGTTTTCATTGAAAGATTTGTGTATGTGTTTAAAGTGAGTGTATAGTGTATACACACATATATATATATATAAATGTGTGTGGTGTGTGTATATGTATGTATGTATCGACTGTATGTGTTTATAGTGTATACGTGTGTGTTAACTGATCATTACTGTATAGAGGGCCTGTGCCACTGAGTGGTCCTGCTCTCATGATTCACATAATAGGTTCGTCCCAGGTTGTCCTGCCTCTCCTCCCAGCCAGGGGGCAGCGCAGGCAGCTGTTGATTATGTGGACTGCACAGTTCATGAGGTTCCAGAAACTCCCAGCTAGGCTGAAAAACACAGGCGCCATGTGGCATCACTACTGCTCATACTTACAAAAGCTTCACAACAAACACAAAACCTAGATAATAAACTTGGGCTTGTTACACATCCTGCACAGTTTGTACAATGAACTGAATGATACCTCAGATTGTGTGGCTTGTTTAGATGTGTGCTGTTAGTTATGGAGATTTGGTGGTGGAGCTCTTTTGACTTGAGTTATAAGCGTCTAACTAGCTAATAACTACCCCAAACAGCTTAGCAACCACACAGCGATGGTGTTCAGTTTATTGAACCATCAGTTACAGGTGTGGTGAGTTTATTAGTACAGGGACCTACTCAGAGGTTATAGTGTGCAAAAAAGACATTAGTGTGCAAAAGCTTGTGTTGTGTGTGTGAGTACTCTTACATCCACACTCTCACTCTGTTCGGCTGGCTCGTCCTCCATGTCACTGTTCTTGGGCAGGTAAGTCATCTTCAGACGAAGATGACCTTTCACCCTTGACTTGTGACTGTATCAAACACAGTTAAAGAGACAGGTTAACAAAAGATCCACATGAAACACCAAAACCTATCTGAACACAACAAACACACACAACTCTGAACTGTATACAGTGTTTATATGTACATGTTTCAGATGAAAACAGTCTGCAGCTACATGACATCATAGTTGGTCAAAGGGCTTCTGGGTAACAACAGTAACACTGGAATGACACCAGTTAATGCTAGACTGAAAGCAACTGATTCAGGTGGTAAAACAGCAGCTAACGTTTCTGCTAACCTTCTTGGGTGCAACAGGAAGTCCTTGAACGTGTACGGCCTTTCATTGTTTGGATTTTCTGTCTGTGGATGTTAAAAGGATAAAACATGAACATCACCAGCCATTATCACACTATAAAACAGATGAGTGTGAAATCAACTGCACTTCTTTCCACAATTAACATTATATATTAACAATGACTGATGCTGAAAATAGTTCCAGATTGAATGTTTATGAACACACACACACACAAGAGTTTAGTGTTAAACTTTAATGTCACAGTGAGTCATAATGAGGTTTTAAAATGACTTTTCTTTTACAATGGCATGTTAAACTGGAAGCGCCTCTGAAGACATGAGGCAGACCTTCCAAAAAACAGCAACACAACAACTAAATATATATAATTATATAAATATAAACTGTATTAGTAACACAAGCAGATTCATCAAAACCTATAAGAAAAGCATGTGCTGAATGCACATTCACAAACACTCACTGGGATCTGATGCAGAGGAATATCCACTTGTCCAAGAAAATCATCTCTGGTCTAAAGAGAAACACAGTCAACAAACACAGAGACATCATTAGAGTTTTCACAGATCTAACACACACACACAAACACACACACACACACACAAGCATCACACTCAGTACAGCTCAGAGTTTAACACACACCCTAACCTGAGGTTCTTTTGACTTAGGCCAGTAACCACTTAGCAACCACTTAGAACACCCTAGCAACCACACAGCAACATGGCAACCACATAAAAAATCACTCATAACGCCTTTAGAAACTGCACAGAAACTCCCAGGAAACAACCCACAACACATAAACTTTGACACAGTGACTTCTACACAAGCTAAGAACCAGTAACATGCCTTCACAAAATGTAAAGATGTAGTTATATTGATTTTAAAGCTAAACCCTAAAATTACTGTGCAATTCTTGGATATGAATAAAGACATTAATGAATTCATTTATAAATCTTTTTCATATGCATATTAATTTTGTCCCAACATGTACACACACACACACCGCCTGCTTTATATCAAAACAAACTTCAGTGCAGTGACGGTCACTGAACCCCACTGAGGTTTCAGTTAGACGTACCAAGAAGATCAGATCAGAGCTTTGCCTGTCCTCTCAACACGTCACACTCTGTGTTCTGTTATATTAGCAGCTCTGTGATCCGTCTGTCTCCTCCCTAACACGAATCTAACAGTCTCAATCAAGAGTGAAATTAACTGTAACATACAGGAACACTTCCAAACCAATCCATAAAGCAGCTCTCTTATCTGAGACAGTACAGTCAGTTTACAGTGATATTAATACCTGTGTTATATACGAGAGTTCTCAGACTGTGAGCGAGTTAAAGTAGGCCAGAACAGAGAGAGAGAGAGAGTTTGTTTTCAGAACAAAATCATTCCCACTTTTCCAAACTGTTTTATTCAGTTCAACACTGACACTCATACAGTTAATGATTCACAATCAATAAACACGTTATCATTAAATGAGGCAAAACAAACACACGTCACCTAAATGAGGCGTGAAAGCCTTTATCTTTCTACATGCTGTCAGCGGTTTCATATCTTACACTATAACATCTTTCAGCACCACTGACTTCCTTACAAAACACACATCAGAAGGTCATTTAGATTTTTTACAGCATTCATAAAGCACTTACAGATGTATTCCTCATTCCTCCTGAAATCAGGTCAAACCACAAAGTAATTTTCTCACTTTCTCACTCTGCTAGAGAAAGTTCATAATGTGCTCTTCACACATGAACTGTTTCACACATCCAAACACAAACCGTATGCTATGCTAACCATAATCATGATGATAAAGGTGAGTTGAGTATGAAATTATATGAGTGAGTACAAATATAATACAATATATGAACAGCACGGTGCAGTTCAGTATATACTACAGCATAGTTTGTGTGTACAATATAATACAACAGAACACACACTCTAACATAGAGTAGCACAGCACAGTATTTATGTAGTACACAGTACAGTGCAAAATAAAGAGAACGGTATAGCACACACACACACACACACACACACACACACACACACCTGA